>JAPJBO010001841.1:0-27859 GCA_030068145.1 Diplonema papillatum
CGCGCGCGTTGTGTGCCAGTCAACACGTCGTGGTGCTTTGTCCGGGCATTTCGAATGCCTGGAAGTCACGTTTCTTTGTCTTTTCGGGACGTGCAGACGACCTTAAGCTTTCGTCGGGTGGGACACCAGCAGGTTCTGGTTTCTACTCGTCGGGTCTACCGCACGGTGAATCGCGTAGCCGTGTACTTTTTGTGGAAACAGCTTCTTTCGCATCTTCGGTTGTTCACATACGACGATATAAATCACCGCCTCGGAGTAGCTTGAACTCACAACGCACTGTCTATCGGGCATTGGGAGCGACTAGTAGTATGTGCGGAAGAGCATGAGGCAGGCAAGCTGTATAACACTCCTAGTAGGCAACAAATTCCCAGAAACTCCCCGTACTCAGCCGTGGTGCTCGCCTGCCTTCATGGCACTTGCACTTTACAGAACTCAATACTCAGCCCGATTCCTGTGGGGGAAGAGTGGGGGTGGGCGGCCCACCATGAGTCGCCTCCGCCATGCTCACCCGAGCTGCTTGTCTACGCGACCCAGGCAATGCCCATAGTCATGATCGTGCACCACGGGTTTTAAGGACAAACAGAAACTAAAGGTAACCTGAACCAATTTGGACGCGTTTCGGCCCGGAATTCGGGAAGCTTTGAAATGTTCGTACATTCTGCCGGTCCCATCATTTGTGTAACGGAAACACGAAACGAGTGCAAAAGCTGCTTGGGTCAGACTTCAAAATACCGCCAAAAAGTGAAAATCCCTGGGAAAAGTCCAAAACTTTCAGAACCTGCAAAAAGTCCAAAAAGAAATTCTGGTCCAAAGAAATTCCGGTCCAATGATTTTCCGAACGCAGTTCCCAACGCGATTCCTTACTGTGCGATAGACGAAAGCTGGGGGTCAGTTGTCTGCCACGAGCGTCATTCAGCAAAGCCAGTTCTGCAGGAATAAGTCACGATTACTCGTCGGTTTGTGTTTTGCGGCTGAACATGCAGACTGTGGTCCCCTTTTTGGTGTGCTCAAGCCGAAGCGACAAAAGGCGGACTAATCCCTCTCCTGTGTCATCATCCCGAGTGCTCAAGCCGAAGCGACAAAAGGCGGACGAATCCCTCTCCTGTGTCATCATCCCGAGTGCTCAAGCTGAAGCGACAAAAGGCGGACTAATCCCTCTCCTGTGTCATCATCCCGAGTGCTCAAGCCGAAGCGACAAAAGGCGGACTAATCCCTCTCCTGTGTCATCATCCCGAGTGCTCAAGCCGAAGCGACAAAAGGCGGACTAATCCCTCTCCTGTGTCATCATCCCGAGTGCTCAAGCCGAAGCGACAAAAGGCGGACTAATCCCTCTCCTGTGTCATCATCCCGAGTGCTCAAGCCGAAGCGACAAAAGGCGGACTAATCCCTCTCCTGTGTCATCATCCCGAGTGCTCAAGCCGAAGCGACAAAAGGCGGACTAATCCCTCTCCTGTGTCATCATCCCGAGTGCTCAAGCCGAAGCGACAAAAGGCGGACTAATCCCTCTCCTGTGTCATCATCCCGAGTGCTCAAGCCGAAGCGACAAAAGGCGGACTAATCCCTCTCCTGTGTCATCATCCCGAGTGCTCAAGCTGAAGCGACAAAAGGCGGACTAATCCCTCTCCTGTGTCATCATCCCGAGTGCTCAAGCCGAAGCGACAAAAGGCGGACGAATCCCTCTCCTGTGTCATCATCCCGAGTGCTCAAGCCGAAGCGACAAAAGGCGGACTAATCCCTCTCCTGTGTCATCATCCCGAGTGCTCAAGCCGAAGCGACAAAAGGCGGACTAATCCCTCTCCTGTGTCATCATCCCGAGTGCTCAAGCCGAAGCGACAAAAGGCGGACTAATCCCTCTCCTGTGTCATCATCCCGAGTGCTCAAGCCGAAGCGACAAAAGGCGGACTAATCCCTCTCCTGTGTCATCATCCCGAGTGCTCAAGCCGAAGCGACAAAAGGCGGACTAATCCCTCTCCTGTGTCATCATCCCGAGTGCTCAAGCCGAAGCGACAAAAGGCGGACTAATCCCTCTCCTGTGTCATCATCCCGAGTGCTCAAGCCGAAGCGACAAAAGGCGGACTAATCCCTCTCCTGTGTCATCATCCCGAGTGCTCAAGCCGAAGCGACAAAAGGCGGACTAATCCCTCTCCTGTGTCATCATCCCGAGTGCTCAAGCTGAAGCGACAAAAGGCGGACTAATCCCTCTCCTGTGTCATCATCCCGAGTGCTCAAGCCGAAGCGACAAAAGGCGGACTAATCCCTCTCCTGTGTCATCATCCCGAGTGCTCAAGCCGAAGCGACAAAAGGCGGACTAATCCCTCTCCTGTGTCATCATCCCGAGTGCTCAAGCCGAAGCGACAAAAGGCGGACGAATCCCTCTCCTGTGTCATCATCCCGAGTGCTCAAGCTGAAGCGACAAAAGGCGGACTAATCCCTCTCCTGTGTCATCATCCCGAGTGCTCAAGCCGAAGCGACAAAAGGCGGACTAATCCCTCTCCTGTGTCATCATCCCGAGTGCTCAAGCCGAAGCGACAAAAGGCGGACTCCCCGACCCCAATCCTGACGATTTATCGGGGGAATTATCCCAGCGAAGTGCACTGTGCTCCCAGCTAGTATAACCAGAAACCTCATCCAGGTGAACAAGAAATGTAAGTGCCCCACACACACCCCCGTCCTCGTTTCTTTTTCCCGCCCACCATCCCTTTTGCTGCAGGACTCGCCGGGGCCCGTGTTGCGGCAGGAAACCTTGTCAGGGTCTGCGCCTTGCCCTAGGAAGTCACCCCGGATGCTACAGGTAGGGCGTAGAGCTTGGTTCCTGCGCTCCAGGACGATCCAGTTCGAACAGTTCGAACAGCACGGCATTGTCTATTCTCCTGTGCCCATTGTGGGCGGTTCCGCGTCTCCTTTTCTTGTCAGGTAGGTTGCATTGTTTTTCTTCTTCCCGCCCGCCTTCCCCCGGTGACTTCGTCCCTGCGGCCGTCATAGCCAATCGGCCGGTTTCACCCCTTCGTTTGTTTGGTAAGTAGCCCGTGTTTCTCTCATTCCCGTTTTGATCCCTGAGCAAGGCGGAAGAGAGCTGCGCGTAGAAGCGGCAGCAAAACGAGCGCCGCAGAAGCGAGAACTGGGGCACGGAAAGGAAACGCAGCTGGAGGATCATTCCTCTCCTGTGTCATCATCCCGAGTGCTCAAGCTGAAGCGACAAAAGGCGGACTAATCCCTCTCCTGTGTCATCATCCCGAGTGCTCAAGCCGAAGCGACAAAAGGCGGACGAATCCCTCTCCTGTGTCATCATCCCGAGTGCTCAAGCCGAAGCGACAAAAGGCGGACGAATCCCTCTCCTGTGTCATCATCCCGAGTGCTCAAGCTGAAGCGACAAAAGGCGGACTAATCCCTCTCCTGTGTCATCATCCCGAGTGCTCAAGCCGAAGCGACAAAAGGCGGACTAATCCCTCTCCTGTGTCATCATCCCGAGTGCTCAAGCCGAAGCGACAAAAGGCGGACGAATCCCTCTCCTGTGTCATCATCCCGAGTGCTCAAGCCGAAGCGACAAAAGGCGGACGAATCCCTCTCCTGTGTCATCATCCCGAGTGCTCAAGCTGAAGCGACAAAAGGCGGACTCCCCGACCCCAATCCTGACGATTTATCGGGGGAATTATCCCAGCGAAGTGCACTGTGCTCCCAGCTAGTATAACCAGAAACCTCATCCAGGTGAACAAGAAATGTAAGTGCCCCACACACACCCCCGTCCTCGTTTCTTTTTCCCGCCCACCATCCCTTTTGCTGCAGGACTCGCCGGGGCCCGTGTTGCGGCAGGAAACCTTGTCAGGGTCTGCGCCTTGCCCTAGGAAGTCACCCCGGATGCTACAGGTAGGGCGTAGAGCTTGGTTCCTGCGCTCCAGGACGATCCAGTTCGAACAGTTCGAACAGCACGGCATTGTCTATTCTCCTGTGCCCATTGTGGGCGGTTCCGCGTCTCCTTTTCTTGTCAGGTAGGTTGCATTGTTTTTCTTCTTCCCGCCCGCCTTCCCCCGGTGACTTCGTCCCTGCGGCCGTCATAGCCAATCGGCCGGTTTCACCCCTTCGTTTGTTTGGTAAGTAGCCCGTGTTTCTCTCATTCCCGTTTTGATCCCTGAGCAAGGCGGAAGAGAGCTGCGCGTAGAAGCGGCAGCAAAACGAGCGCCGCAGAAGCGAGAACTGGGGCACGGAAAGGAAACGCAGCTGGAGGATCATTCCTCTCCTGTGTCATCATCCCGAGTGCTCAAGCTGAAGCGACAAAAGGCGGACTAATCCCTCTCCTGTGTCATCATCCCGAGTGCTCAAGCCGAAGCGACAAAAGGCGGACGAATCCCTCTCCTGTGTCATCATCCCGAGTGCTCAAGCCGAAGCGACAAAAGGCGGACTAATCCCTCTCCTGTGTCATCATCCCGAGTGCTCAAGCTGAAGCGACAAAAGGCGGACTAATCCCTCTCCTGTGTCATCATCCCGAGTGCTCAAGCCGAAGCGACAAAAGGCGGACTAATCCCTCTCCTGTGTCATCATCCCGAGTGCTCAAGCCGAAGCGACAAAAGGCGGACTAATCCCTCTCCTGTGTCATCATCCCGAGTGCTCAAGCCGAAGCGACAAAAGGCGGACTAATCCCTCTCCTGTGTCATCATCCCGAGTGCTCAAGCCGAAGCGACAAAAGGCGGACTAATCCCTCTCCTGTGTCATCATCCCGAGTGCTCAAGCCGAAGCGACAAAAGGCGGACTAATCCCTCTCCTGTGTCATCATCCCGAGTGCTCAAGCCGAAGCGACAAAAGGCGGACTAATCCCTCTCCTGTGTCATCATCCCGAGTGCTCAAGCCGAAGCGACAAAAGGCGGACTAATCCCTCTCCTGTGTCATCATCCCGAGTGCTCAAGCCGAAGCGACAAAAGGCGGACTAATCCCTCTCCTGTGTCATCATCCCGAGTGCTCAAGCCGAAGCGACAAAAGGCGGACTAATCCCTCTCCTGTGTCATCATCCCGAGTGCTCAAGCTGAAGCGACAAAAGGCGGACTAATCCCTCTCCTGTGTCATCATCCCGAGTGCTCAAGCCGAAGCGACAAAAGGCGGACTAATCCCTCTCCTGTGTCATCATCCCGAGTGCTCAAGCTGAAGCGACAAAAGGCGGACTAATCCCTCTCCTGTGTCATCATCCCGAGTGCTCAAGCCGAAGCGACAAAAGGCGGACGAATCCCTCTCCTGTGTCATCATCCCGAGTGCTCAAGCCGAAGCGACAAAAGGCGGACTAATCCCTCTCCTGTGTCATCATCCCGAGTGCTCAAGCCGAAGCGACAAAAGGCGGACTAATCCCTCTCCTGTGTCATCATCCCGAGTGCTCAAGCCGAAGCGACAAAAGGCGGACTAATCCCTCTCCTGTGTCATCATCCCGAGTGCTCAAGCCGAAGCGACAAAAGGCGGACTAATCCCTCTCCTGTGTCATCATCCCGAGTGCTCAAGCCGAAGCGACAAAAGGCGGACTAATCCCTCTCCTGTGTCATCATCCCGAGTGCTCAAGCCGAAGCGACAAAAGGCGGACTAATCCCTCTCCTGTGTCATCATCCCGAGTGCTCAAGCTGAAGCGACAAAAGGCGGACTAATCCCTCTCCTGTGTCATCATCCCGAGTGCTCAAGCCGAAGCGACAAAAGGCGGACGAATCCCTCTCCTGTGTCATCATCCCGAGTGCTCAAGCCGAAGCGACAAAAGGCGGACGAATCCCTCTCCTGTGTCATCATCCCGAGTGCTCAAGCCGAAGCGACAAAAGGCGGACTAATCCCTCTCCTGTGTCATCATCCCGAGTGCTCAAGCCGAAGCGACAAAAGGCGGACTAATCCCTCTCCTGTGTCATCATCCCGAGTGCTCAAGCCGAAGCGACAAAAGGCGGACGAATCCCTCTCCTGTGTCATCATCCCGAGTGCTCAAGCCGAAGCGACAAAAGGCGGACGAATCCCTCTCCTGTGTCATCATCCCGAGTGCTCAAGCTGAAGCGACAAAAGGCGGACTAATCCCTCTCCTGTGTCATCATCCCGAGTGCTCAAGCCGAAGCGACAAAAGGCGGACTAATCCCTCTCCTGTGTCATCATCCCGAGTGCTCAAGCCGAAGCGACAAAAGGCGGACGAATCCCTCTCCTGTGTCATCATCCCGAGTGCTCAAGCCGAAGCGACAAAAGGCGGACTAATCCCTCTCCTGTGTCATCATCCCGAGTGCTCAAGCCGAAGCGACAAAAGGCGGACTAATCCCTCTCCTGTGTCATCATCCCGAGTGCTCAAGCCGAAGCGACAAAAGGCGGACTAATCCCTCTCCTGTGTCATCATCCCGAGTGCTCAAGCCGAAGCGACAAAAGGCGGACTAATCCCTCTCCTGTGTCATCATCCCGAGTGCTCAAGCCGAAGCGACAAAAGGCGGACGAATCCCTCTCCTGTGTCATCATCCCGAGTGCTCAAGCTGAAGCGACAAAAGGCGGACTAATCCCTCTCCTGTGTCATCATCCCGAGTGCTCAAGCCGAAGCGACAAAAGGCGGACTAATCCCTCTCCTGTGTCATCATCCCGAGTGCTCAAGCCGAAGCGACAAAAGGCGGACTAATCCCTCTCCTGTGTCATCATCCCGAGTGCTCAAGCCGAAGCGACAAAAGGCGGACTAATCCCTCTCCTGTGTCATCATCCCGAGTGCTCAAGCCGAAGCGACAAAAGGCGGACTAATCCCTCTCCTGTGTCATCATCCCGAGTGCTCAAGCTGAAGCGACAAAAGGCGGACTAATCCCTCTCCTGTGTCATCATCCCGAGTGCTCAAGCCGAAGCGACAAAAGGCGGACTAATCCCTCTCCTGTGTCATCATCCCGAGTGCTCAAGCCGAAGCGACAAAAGGCGGACTAATCCCTCTCCTGTGTCATCATCCCGAGTGCTCAAGCCGAAGCGACAAAAGGCGGACTAATCCCTCTCCTGTGTCATCATCCCGAGTGCTCAAGCCGAAGCGACAAAAGGCGGACGAATCCCTCTCCTGTGTCATCATCCCGAGTGCTCAAGCTGAAGCGACAAAAGGCGGACTAATCCCTCTCCTGTGTCATCATCCCGAGTGCTCAAGCCGAAGCGACAAAAGGCGGACTAATCCCTCTCCTGTGTCATCATCCCGAGTGCTCAAGCCGAAGCGACAAAAGGCGGACTCCCCGACCCCAATCCTGACGATTTATCGGGGGAATTATCCCAGCGAAGTGCACTGTGCTCCCAGCTAGTATAACCAGAAACCTCATCCAGGTGAACAAGAAATGTAAGTGCCCCACACACACCCCCGTCCTCGTTTCTTTTTCCCGCCCACCATCCCTTTTGCTGCAGGACTCGCCGGGGCCCGTGTTGCGGCAGGAAACCTTGTCAGGGTCTGCGCCTTGCCCTAGGAAGTCACCCCGGATGCTACAGGTAGGGCGTAGAGCTTGGTTCCTGCGCTCCAGGACGATCCGGTTCGAACAGTTCGAACAGCACGGCATTGTCTATTCTCCTGTGCCCATTGTGGGCGGTTCCGCGTCTCCTTTTCTTGTCAGGTAGGTTGCATTGTTTTTCTTCTTCCCGCCCGCCTTCCCCCGGTGACTTCGTCCCTGCGGCCGTCATAGCCAATCGGCCGGTTTCACCCCTTCGTTTGTTTGGTAAGTAGCCCGTGTTTCTCTCATTCCCGTTTTGATCCCTGAGCAAGGCGGAAGAGAGCTGCGCGTAGAAGCGGCAGCAAAACGAGCGCCGCAGAAGCGAGAACTGGGGCACGGAAAGGAAACGCAGCTGGAGGATCATTCCTCTCCTGTGTCATCATCCCGAGTGCTCAAGCCGAAGCGACAAAAGGCGGACTCCCCGACCCCAATCCCTCTCCTGTGTCATCATCAGTTTTGCGTCGGACCGACCGGGATAGGAATGAGTTGAGGCGGTGACCCGCGGCATCGTCAGCGAAGGGTAAGTGGCGTCTTCGGACAACGTCCTTGCTCCCGCTGGCCTGGCGTGGTTAAACGCTCGCAGGCTCATGTCAGACAATAAAAAAAAAATTGACAGCCGGGCGTGTGTCGGGTAAATGTTGTTATTCGACCCCAGTTCTCTGTACCGAACTTCTGCGAACTGGACTGGCCAACACGCTTTCGTATAATGTGTACCTGACGGACCAACGAATGTGTTAGTACTGTGTGCACCGGGCTGACCAACAGCCAGCTCTAGCTGTACGACGCTGGCCGCGGCCCTCGTCGCTGGGTAATAGTAGCAAAAGCAGGTGATGCGGATCTGGCGACTAGAGCTGCCTCAGTTTTGCGTCGGACCGACCGGGATAGGAATGAGTTGAGGCGGTGACCCGCGGCATATCGTCAGCGAAAGGGTAAGTGGCGTCTTCGGACAACGTCCTTGCTCCAGCTGGCCTGACGGGGTTAAACGCTCGCGGGCTTGGGTTGTTTGGGCCAATCAATTTGCTCGAGGTGGTGACCGCGCTGTAGCCATCTTCTCTTACTCTCTAAGGCCTCTGCGGGGGTCGCCCCATCGCTAGTAATGCCACTGCTCCTCTTTCTACCTTTCCTGGTTCAAAGTGACGAGCGCAAGGTGCCGAAATTCCTGAAAAAAAGAATCTCACCACACAAGGGAAAGGCCGAAAAAGGAGAAAAAAAAAACAAGGCATTGCTTCGGGTGAAGCAACTGGACCAATATAGAAGAGCCGGGGGGGGGGGGGGGGGGGGATATGGAGAAGAAGAAGAATAGTTGAGTTGCATGCTCTTGACAGAGATAGATGGAAAAAAGAAGGTGTTTTTATTCTTCGCTTTTTCTCACGAACGGGAGGGTCGGTCCTGCTTTTGGCTTTGTAGGTTCTCCCGACTCCCCACTTCGTGGTTAGCACAAACTCAAGAGGTCTAGTCAACTATTCCCTGCATTATTGGCATACTTTGAAAAAGAAAAACGGGAGCATTGTGGTTTTGAGGGAGTGGGAACAGTCGGGCGAAAGATGAAATAAAAAGAGGCAGATAAAAATAATGAGTGCAATAATAATAAGAGGGGGCGTGGGGGAAAAAAAAAATGAAGAAAGAAAATGTGTGGGAGGGGGGTGTTGTTGGCTAAAGCAGAAGCGTGGGAAAAGGATAAAGATGAAGAAGAAAAAAAAAGAGCGAGGTGCGGGGGACGGAAACAACAGCGACAACAGAAGAAAATAAGTGGCAAAGCAGAACGAACGGGGGGAGGGGGTGAAGACTAACAAATGGGCGGGTCCGTCAAAAACAAGAAAACTCGAGGGACTGCCTTGTGCTCATTTCGAAGGAGGCCAGAGGGGGAGAAAACAACTACAAAGCGGGTCTGTTTTGTTGAACGCTTACGCCCGCCACTAAACCCAGATTTACCTGTGTTTCGTGTGGGCTACAGCACATTTACCTCCTTTGATCTATCGCAACTGGCAGTCTCCTCAAGCATTTCCTACAAAGTAGGTGCTTATACAAAAAAAAAAAAAAAAAGGGCATTGGGTGGGGGGACAAGCAGAAACAAAAATAAAAAAACAACTGCGGATGAGAATAGTTGCAGGCCCTTGCCAGACAGAAAAGGGGATATATTTTGGTTTTTTTTCTTCTTCTTTTTAGAGTGAAAGTTCGCTTGAAACTCCGGGGTTTTAAAGTCTCCGGATGACCTTCGTTATGGGAAGATATCCTTTGTGCTCTGATCCTTTTTGGATTTCGCTATATTTCTCACAAAACGGGAGAAACGTCCTAATTAGTGTTGAGGCGGAACATTGCCTCTAGTGCGTGTTCGATGCTAGCATCATGTCTTTTTCGAAGTAGAGTAGGCAACAGAAAAGGAGATGGGAGTATTGGACTCTGTGAGTAAGGATTCGACCCCATGAGGGACTCTTTGTATTCTACTGGTTTCTTGACAGGCTATTATGTTGTACGCAGCGTGTTGTTAAAGGTGGTGGTTTCACGGCAGGTGGGTCGCACACCCCACCTGCACAACATCGGAGGATTAAGCCATGCAAGTCTCAGAGTAAATGGATAAACAGTGGGTCTGCAGACGGCTCATTAAATCGGTGGCAATCTGCGCGGGGAAGGTGCCGTTTGGGCCCAGGTGGATAACAATGGTAACTCCACTGCCAATACGTGTCCGAAGAACCAAACTCGATTCAACTCCGTGGCCTTAAAACCGCGGGGTTGAGGTGCCTCTTCGTCTATGTGGGCGGTTCATTCTAGACTGTTTCTTGTAGTAAGCGGTCATTCTTTTCGATTTAAAAGGAATACTTCTTCTGCTTTATTGGTGCTTCGTTTATTTTACGTAACGGTGTGAGATTGCTTCCTTCGGTGCTTTTTTTTTTTTTTTTTTTTTTTTAGAGTTAAAGTTCGCTTGAAATTCCGGGGTTTTAGGGTCTCCGTGTGACCGTTCATGAATGGGTTCTCTTAGAGCAAAAAAGGGCTATGTGGTTACGGGTTGTATATTTTTGTTTTCTCTTCCTAATTGTACAGGTGTACTGAAGGGAACACTTCCGGGCCAGCGATTGCACATCAAATATTCGACGAACTCGGCAGAAATCGTGCCGGCAACACATCCCCGAAAGAGAGAGAGAGAGAAAGCTGTTTTCTGTACAAGCCCCAACTCCGAAAGTGTTCGGAGCTTTTGGTCTTGCATCGATGAGCGTTTCTTTCGGAAATTAGACGCAACCCGGCAAAAGAACGTGCTGGCACAACTCATCTTCCGAAAGAGAGAGAGAGAGAGAGAGAGAGAGAGAGAGAGAGAGAGAGAGAGAGAGAGAGAGAGAGAGAGAGAGAGAGAGAGAGAGAGAGAGAGAAGAGAGAGAGAGAGAGAGAGAGAGAGAAGAGAGAGAGAGAGAGAGAGAGAGAGAGAGAGAGAGAGAGAGAGAGAGAGTTGTTCCCTGGTCTTGCAATCGGTGAGCGCTTCCGCGCCTGACATCCCTATTCCCCTCAGGAGCTGTATCGCATCGCCATCATGGTGCACCACGGTCTAACAGGTCTTCTTGAGCTGCATAGAATTGCCCGGTGATGTCTTTCGCGGTGCAGCACGTTCCAGCTTCCGTCGGATCCAAATCAGGCCCGGATTATCGCCGGAAGTGTTCGGGGTTCGTGGCCTTGCATCGATGAGCGCTCCTTTTAGGAATTTGACGGCAACCCGGCAAATGTGAGTATCCACTCCCCTCCTAGTGCATGTGGTGCCACAGAACACGACATACACCACCTCCGGTATACGCTTCCAAGCCTGTCCATCCCTACTCCCCCCCTGGTGCTGTATCACGCTGCTTGCCGCTGTTTGCCACCGCGCATCTCGTTGCACCACGGTCTGCCAGATCCATCCCTGTGTTGTGTGCAGCTGTATGGAATTGCCTGGCGATGTCTTTCGCGGTTCAAACTTCCGTTGAATCCAAAACGGGACGTACTCCCCGCGACCGTCTCGTCTTCTTCAAACGCTTCGGTTCGCGACACGCAGGCACACCTCTTCCAGAGTATGCAGTGCAGCATCCATTCTGTAGTGACAAACACTGTAGTGAGACACACTGTAGTGACATCACTCACTGTAGAGACACGCTGACCACACTGTAGTGCCACACATTGTAGTGAGACACATTGTAGTGACACCCTACACTGCAGTGACATCACTCACTGTAGAGACACGCTGACCACACTGTAGTGCCACGCATTGTAGTGAGACACATTGTAGTGACACCCTACACTGCAGTGACATCACTCACTGTAGAGACACGCTGACCACACTGTAGTGACACACATTGTAGTGAGACACATTGTAGTGACACCCTACACTGCAGTGACATCACTCACTGTAGAGACACGCTGACCCCACACTGTAGTGACACACACTGTAGTGAGACACACACACTGTAGTGAGACCACTCACTGTAGCGACACACACTACTGTAGTGACAGCAAGCACTGTAGTGAGACGCGCTGTAGTGACACACACTATAGCGACATAACTCAATGTAGTGAGACACGCTGTAGTGACACCCTACACTGTAGTGACATCACTCACTGGAGTGACACACACTGTAGTGACACACTGTAGTGACACACACTGCAGTGACACACTGTAGTGACACCACTCACTGTAGTGAGACACACTGTAGTGACACTGTACACACTGTAATGAGACGCCGTGTAGTGCACACACTGCAGTGACACTGTAGTGACACTGTACACACTGGAATGAGACGCTGTGTAGTGCACACACTGCAGTGGCAGGAAGTAAAGTTTAGTTAGAATTGACGTGCGGAGCTCAGTCCCCTATCTGCAGCGAGCCTGTTGGGGGGGGGGACGGGGGAGGATCGCCGGTATTATGTTGGGTTGGTTGCAGAGCAGCAGCTGCCAAGACACGTGAGTGGCACCTGCACTAAATATGTAAAGTAAAGGGGGGTAAAGGTGGGAAAGCAAAAAAAAAAAGAAAGGACACACAGACACACCACACACACACACACACACACACACCCACACACACACACACACACACACACACACACACACACACACACACACACACACACACACACACACACACACACACACACACACACACAAGTATGAAAAATATGAAAAAGTGCGCACACAAGTTACGCTTGAAAAGGGGGGGAGAAGTCAAGGTTTGGTACTAATAACATAGTGAGCGGCGAGGAGAAGGGGGGGGTAGAAAGTAACAAGACGAGCTCAAGCGCGGGAGACGGGGGAATGCTGTTCTTGTTTCAGGTGCGCCGCTCGGAGGACGGGAAGAAGGGAACGGCGGCACTCATAAGAAGTGAAGAACCTTGAGAGAAAAATTGGAATCTGCGAAAAGAACGAGAGAGAGAGAGAGAGCGAGTGAGTGAGTGAGTGCAGCATGCATGTCCGCCCGTCCGTAAAAAAGGGCGCCCTCCGGCACTGAACCCAGTTTCACTTGCGTTTCGTGTGGGACTACACATTTTTCCTACCCCATGGAAACTTTTCAACTGGCAGGCACTTGGATTACCTCCTATAAAGCAGGTTGTTCATTCAACCAATAGTAGTAGTAGTTTTCAGCGTGGTGTGAGTTTGATCAAAGTAACATCAAGGCAGCCCTTACGAAGACCAGCCACAGTCAAACGCCGCGTGGGTCACTCGTTTGTTGTAAAGATTGCTCCGTTCTTCTCCCTGACTTGTTGTTCCCGGATTAGGACTACTACGAGCTGATTGCCGGATGGATGTGGGCAACTGCACCTCTCTACCACCGGCACCCTTTGGGTGCTTCCAGGTTACGCGCAATCGGGGGTTTGAAACATGATGATTAATATCAAAAGTACGCCGAGCGCACACAGCAGCAGTGACGCGTCGGCAGTATTTGCACTTCAGGATGGGGCTGCTGTCATGAGCGTCGACGGCTAGCGAGTGTCGGCAGAGGGTGCAGTGGTCGGAGGAAGCTTGAACGTGGCAGGTCGTTGCCGCGCAAATGAGCTGGTCGATGTACTTATGCGCGTGCACCTCGCGCATGCGTCGCGCAGCCTGCGAGATCACATGCGTCCCACGTGCCTTCATGCCTTTCCGCATCTTCCGCGGCGGCCGCCCGGTTCTCTGCCTAGTGGCCTCCACCACCCGCTGGACCTTCGCGTCCCACGCTACCCTGTCTGCCATCAGCTCCCGGATCTCCTCCGTGTTCGACATGCCGAGGTCACGTTGGAGCACGTCGAGAGAAGAAAGCGGAGGTCGACCGCGTTTCTTCTTTCGACGCCTCCGTGTTCCTTCAACCACAAAATACTCGAGGAACTGCCTTGTGCTCATTTCGAAGGAGGCTAGAGGGGGAGGAACCAATACAACTACAAAGTGGGTCTTTTTTTGTTGAACGCTTACGCCCGCCACTAAACCCAGATTTACCTGTGTTTCGTGTGGGCTACAGCACATTTACCTCCTTTGATCTATCGCAACTGGCAGTCCCCTCAAGCATTTCCTACAAAGCAGGTGCTGAGACAAACACAAGGGGGGGGAGACAGCGGGAACAAAAGAAAAACTCACGCGGGCAGCGCCAGGGCACGCTTCAGCCCTCTTTCTGCATGGCACCCGCTTCTTTTGTTACAGCGGCCTAGTGGGGCGGGGAGCCACATGAGGCAAGCTGTGCTACACAGTGTGGTGCCCAGCACCCAGACGCTGGTATTGAAAGAGGGTTGAAGTATGGCTAAAGATAAAGTGGTGTCACCTAGCGGGGCAATCCATTTTTTCTTCTTTCAGTATCTAACCCGGCCCTGTGAAGCCGTTGCCTGCGGTCGACAGTGTATGAGATGGGTGGCCTTGGGGGGAAGAATTTAGTTCAGTGTTAAGGCAGAGCACTGCCTCTCGTTGGGGGGGGGGGTCGTTGTTATTGGTGCTGGTTTGTGGGATAAGGTGAGGAAAAAAAAGGGGGGGAAAATGTTTCTTGGGTTTGAAGAGCGCGTGGTGCTTGCACCACTGAGGCCAGGTGGGGGGGGGGGGGTTTCTTTTTTGCGGTGGTCTCCGCCTCTCGTGGGGGGTCGTTGGATATTGGTCTGGCTGTAAAGGAAGGCGAGGTGCACTGAAAGGAGATGTTCGAATCCTTGAGGACGCAGCACAGCCCGAAGGGAATTGAGGCCAAGTACACTTTTTGGGACCCGAATAAAGCTCGAAATACGCTGGTCGAGCTTCTTATTCTACACGGTGTATACACGCTGCATGCGTACGCAGCAGCTGCACCTCCTGAGCCTGCGGCACCGCCGCCCCAGAGTTGCGCAGCGCCGAAGCCATCGTCCGCAACGGCTGGTTTCCATTCCCATCGCTGCAAACGTGGCTGAAAGCGCCTTCACGTACCCCAGAAGGCCCTCCGGACGCGCGCAGGTTGCGGTGCTGAGGTGCCGAGCCTGTACCGTTTCAAACGCGTTCTTGCCGGCCTGTGGGTTGATACCCCAAGCCTAGCACACGTGGTGGACTCCTTATTCCGTGGTTCAAGACGGGTAGTCCAGCCTCGGAAGCTGGAGTTAAACCTGCAGTTGAAAATACTCGACGTGGCTGCTTCGACTCCGAATGGAAGGGGGGAAATATAGAGGTAAGGGGCAAATACAATACAAACACAATCTGATTTGTCCTTCGCTTACACCGCCGTGTGTTGTTTTCTCACTCAGGACTTTTGACGTGTTGTGTTTGTGTGGTTGTCGTGTAGGGGTAGACCCGCATGACCTCACGTCCGTTCAACACGTGGTTCGGTAGTTACAGCACTTGGGATCCATTCTGTTCTTTGTCGGGCAGCATCGTCGAGCATTTCCTTTCAAGCTGGCGCTTATGTAAAAAAGCGGGCACCCTCTCTAACTCCAGCTTCTGAGGCTAGACCTCGCCGTGCATCGTCGTTCGGTGCCGGTTGCCACCCGGAACTGTAGACTTTATCGGATGGCCCGCGTTTCTGACCTAACTAAAGGTCTGACTCTCGTCGTTTACGAGAGGGGATGGGGCGTATGGGGGGTGGTCTCGTGTAACACGGGTGGAGGAGTCCACACATGGTGAGGTCAGCCCAAAGGGGGTGCGCCCGAGTCACACAATTTTTGTTTGTGCGATTTAACCTGTATGTGATTTGGTTAAACCGCTGCCAACGTTCTTTTTAGCTGTAACAAATACTGTCTCCAGGGAAGCAGAAATTGGTTGTCGCAAAAAACGGGTGGACTGCAGTCCATAACAAATGGAGTCGTGTCATGTTTAGACAGAGGAAGGGGGGGGGGGAGGTGGTGCCCCAGGAGTGGTAGTCTCCCGAGCGGTCTCGGGGAGTTTCCAGCAGCGGTATACTCCTCCCCCCGGGATACTAGATATGTGGGGGATGTGTACACGTGTCTCGCGCCCACTTCTTCATACTATTTTTTGACTGATTTGAACAGTGATTTCATCAGGGGGGGTGGTGGCTGTTAAGTTGTCGTTATTGTCATTTGTCCGCCGGCTCTTTTCTCTTTCCTTTTCGAACGACAGCAAGTCAGATTATTTCCTTTTTTTTTTTTTTTTTTTTTTAAGTGCGGTGCAGGGTATTAGTTTGAAGGCTTCCAGGGTTTGCAGATTTAGACCGTTACTATGGGTTGGTTTTGGGCGGTGTTTCGGTGCCGTTTTCGCCGATGTACGGCGTCTTGGGGCGGAGCCGACACATCTCCACAACTTCGTTCGGCAAAAGAGGGGTCTTCATGGGTCCTTTATGGGTCAATTATGGTCACCCCGTCAGTTTGGCGACACATTTTGCGGGCGTTTTTTCAACCTACACCAGTCTGGATCAAGCGTTTCGGGGGTTTCTGAATGCTTCTGGGTTCCCTGTAGGGTTGGGTGCCATATGGGGACGCGCTCCAAAAACAGTCAAAATCGTAAACAGACAGTCTCATCAGGCAGCTGAAGGGGGGTGGACCTGGGGACCTATTTTCCTATGATTCCTATGATAATAGGTCCACGGTTTTGGTGTGCGCCGCCGTGCTTACAACAACATTTTTAGCGTTATTTTTAGCAACATCGCGCCGAAGGCGCGACGGAAAATTTGGGCAAAAATAACTCCGCCCCCCTTTATCATATGTGGGCAACTCTTAGCTCGTGTGGGATACTCAACTGGCAAACAGGACCTTGATCTGGTAATGAAGCACAGTGGCAGCTGCAACCTGCCTACCCAAAGCTGAACACAATTGAACGGCAGCGGCTGGGTCTCAGCAGCGGAGGCTCAGCAGCCTTCCGCAAACACCACACCCCCCGCCTATATTTACTTTGAACACCGTTTTTTGAACATTTTTTTTTTTCCCCCGGCCAAGTCCGGTTTGCAGATTTAGACCGTCGAAACAAATCCCCTGGTGCGGTGGGTACAGGGTATTAGTTTGAAGGCTTCCGGGGTTTGCGCGCATTTAGACTGTTACTATGGGGTGGTTTTGGGCGGTGTTTCGGTGCCGTTTTCGCCGATGTACGGCATCTTTGGGCGGACACATCTCCACAACTTCGTTCGGCAAAAGAGAGGGGTCTTCTTGGGTCCTTTGTGGGTCAATTATGGTCACCCCGTCAGTTTGGCGACACAGTTTGCGGGCGTTTTTCAACCAGTCTGGTAGCATACCCTCAGGATGACCTCGAGGTCCTCGTGACGAGCTCGTGGATGCAATCCTCAGCTACTCCGTGCACCTACGAGGTGTGGTATCTACCACATACCACCACGTAGTACCACCACGTAGTACCACCTAGTACCACCACCTAGTACCACCACGTAGTACCACCACGTAGTACCACCACGTAGTACCACCACGTAGTACCACCACGTAGTACCACCACGTTGTACCACCACGTAGTACCACCACGTAGTAGTACCACAGGCTCTTGGGCCCCCCACGCGCATGCATAATGCGCAGGGGTTGTCATGCAGCTCGTTTCGGTCTGTAATATGCGTTCTTACTTCCGCTGGGTTGAGGAAGACTTTAGCAGGGCATTAGCTTGGGTCTCTGGCACGTTTTCCGAATTCGGACTGCCAACGGCTTTTTGCGTCCTCACTCAGGAGTGGCTCAACACAGCACGACGCGACTAATCTTCGCGACAATGCTGGGCACTGAGTGCCTCGGATTGCACGTGGGCCACCACTGCCGGGGGCCTGGGTGATGGTGCAGTGCCATTATTTTTTTTAGAGTGCAAGTTCGCTTGAAACTCCGGGGTTGTAAAGTTTTCCGGGTGACCCTCGTCGTTCTGGGAAGATATCCTTTGTGCTCTGAGTGTCGTAAGAGTGGTGGTTACACGAGGTAAGAGGATCGGTGGGTACCTTGGTCGTTGGTCATTGGTGGTTTCGGCCATTGTCCACATACCTTACTTACGGTAGGCCCTCCTCAGTATGGTGCCGCAGTAGGTGACTGTCTGTCTTCTTGGTACCATCTGACCGTCTCTTTTCGTGTATTTGTGGTGCTGCTTATGGTTTGCGCAGGTTGAATATCCGTGGCTATATCAAATTTTTATTCTTCGTTTTCCCCGCCGACTTTTCCAAATTTGGACTGACAGTCCAAATGTGGATATAGAAGCTAAAACAAGGAATTCTGATCAGCCACCAAAAACACGCGCTGCCTACGTCTTTTTAGCCTGCGCAATAAATTGAAGGGCAAACCCGCAAGATTGTTAGGAAAAAGGTTTCCACCAATGCAACCTGCGGAAGGAACCTCGCCGCAGCGGAGAAATTACCCTGCTTCCGCTTCGCGCTTCTGCATGCCGGCTTCAGGCTGTGGGGGAAATCCCACTGCTCCAGGCAATTCGAGCCGTTACCACTGGACACCGTGTCCGGCCTCTCTGAAGATCGCCGTGCTCGGTTCAAGTAGATCCAAGGGGTAAAGACGAGCTTCCCCTTCGGTGTCCACAAATACAACGCTGGGGGATAGGCGCTTGGTATTCAAGCTGCCACCGAGCGATATTGTCCTTTTTTTTCCTACTGTTTGCTACTATTTTTTTTTTTTTTTAGCCCCGTGCTAATCGGGAAGCAGGTCCTCAGCATAAATATCTGGATGCATCTCCCTTCTTTTTCTAAAAGTGGTAGTCAACTTGAAACTCCGGGGTGGGGGGGTGAAGAAAAAATAAAAATAAAAAAGGTCTCCGCGTTGACTTTTTTTCGTTGCATTGTTTTGCTGTGCGACAGCTCCTGTGCTTTTTTTTGTTTTTGCTTGTTGTTGGTAGGTTTTGTAGTTCAGGTGCCGTGCCACCACCTTCGAGTATTTCTTGCGAAGGCAGGTGCACGCTGCACAAAGGACCTTGTGCGCGTCCCTTGTTCGCCGATCCTTGGCTTTGGTTCGCCGTTTCGCAAATCACGCCCAGCAAAAGCTTGCTTGAGCGCCTTCGGCGCGCCACAGCTGGAATCCTTGCATCCTTTCTGAGCGAACTCCTCATATGCGCCCGCCAAAAGCGAGGTTGGAGCCACAGACGTGCGCTCGACTTCCCAGGAAATGCGAAGAAACAGAGAAGGGATTCCAACACACACTCACACACACATACGTCTATGTTGCGGTTTGACAGGGGGGGGCGGCTTGCAAGAACGTGCTTGGAATGGATACGTGCTCAACACCGCACGGGTCCCGTCTGCGCCGTGTTTCGGTCCGTTAAGTCACGGACACATAAGGCGGATCATCAGCGCGGAACCTGAGTTTCTGCAGACAGGACAGCGTGTGAGTCTGGATCGCCAGGCGGCTGTTCGTAGCTCGCCACAGCCAGGACCACCCGTGCAATCCGTCACGGGGAGCCTCGTACCACAATGAGTGGAGCGCGGAAGGGAGCAAAAGTTCTTCCCCAAGTGATCAATTTTCCTCCGTTTCCGCGTGGATCCCCGCCCGGACAAGCCAAAGCATGGCGTGGTGGCCCCTGGGGCTTGGAGCTTGCGCTGAACACAGCCCGTAAAGACAAGCAACCTCAGGGGGCGTAGCGGACGAGGTTTTTACACTGTTTGTGCTATACTGAGCAATACCCCCTTGACGACTACAGTATTTGCGTGCCTGACGTTTGTTTGTGCGTATGTGCTATCACCTAAGTGGCAATTTCCACAGTACGCTGCCAACCGTCACTTTTTGATAATGACAAACCGCGCTTGTTGCCATAAGAAAAAGTCCCACGCTATCTCAGCACGCAAAGAGAGCGCGGGATCATGTGTGAAGGTGGGAGTCGTTGGTATTGGTGCTGGTTTTGAGGGATGAGGAAAAGTAAGAAATCTTTTTGCGGTGGTCTCCGCTGGCCCGGTAGTTTGTGCTACCGCCAAACTTCTTTTGCGCTCGTTCTCTTCTCTACTCACTTCTGTACGTACTCTTGTGCGGGATCAGGTGTGAAGGTGGGAGAAGGCAGTTGAGGAGCAAGCCCCTTGCAGACGCCCCCATGACACGGGCACCAAGAAAAAAGTACAAGGAGAAGACTTCCCCGTCTCTCTCGCATTCCAATCGTCCTTGTTTAGCGTTTATCGTGGTTTGAAGGCTCGGTGTGTTAGCGTCTCCGGTTGACCAACGAGGCTGGGAGTCCGGTAGTGAAAGTGATGTACCTACCCCCCCCCCCCCCCCCCCCCCGTGTCCCTGTGTCGCCTCTGTTTAGCCCTTGTCAGTGTCGCCTTTTTGCTTGAAAACGCGAGGCGACACTAACACGGGAAGACGGTTCTCAATAGGGTTCCCTGTATTTGCATGAAAAATGTCTCATCCTCACCAACGGCTTCCCGTGTTAGTGTCGCCTATTAGGAAAAGGTGCCTTTAGGTAGGCGACACTAACACGGGGGGCGGGGGGTAGGTAGACACAAACTTGCGTCAACCACATACAGGCGGGAAGCGCCAGATCCGTCTCTTTTTTTGTGTCTACCAAATGCAATTTGTCAAGAACAAAAACAGATCGATGGCAGCGTACTATCCTCACTCCCGTTAGATGAACAAAACAGGTTTGAAGGAAGTGCGCACAAACAAAGGAAGCGCCGGATCCGTTTTTTTTTGTGTTTCCGACGTCTTTTTTGGTGTTTCTTTTTTTTTTGCATCTTCTTTCTTCTATAGTACTGTCAGTCTGTGTGTGTATCTACTGTGCAGTGCTGCAGGTACGTGGCGAATCACGGTGTGTCACTGCTAACTTCGAAGCTCACCATCTCCGTAGTTTGATAGACGTGCATCGCCACCGCAAGCCTATACCTCACTACCCCCCTCCGGTCCCTTGTTTGCGTGCGCCGGGCGACAGTTCCAGGCACTCAGACAACCACAGGCACCGCAGAGCCCCAAAACCGGGGTTTTGGCTGAAACCGACTTTTTTGCTCGGTCTGACAAAGTGCTAAAGTCCCCTACGCTGGTTCACGTTCGGAAGAAAAAAAAACGGAACGTTGCTGTCAGCTAAACAAAAAAAAGTAGGCCGCCGCATCCTACTTTTTAGAGTTCTAGCTGTTTTTTTTTATTATTATTCTTTCAGAGTATTGCTGGCTACACATTTTTGGGCGCTGCCAGATTCGGACCGACCTGGGCTATATTCTGAAGGAGTTTTCCGTTCCTGTTTTGGAGGGCCTGTACGAAGGGAAGTACAGGGGGGGTTTCAGCCCCAACGTGGACTTGCGCCACCTAGTCGCGTAATGTGCCGAACTCGCTAAAAGCGCAGAAAGTGCAGCTTTCGCGTATTCTTTTGTCCACGAATTCCTCAACGGCATCCTTGCCTACACTCACATCAGTAAACATTGATCATTTTTGACGTGTCTTTGCTCTGGAGGCTCAGTGTCCGAGCTCGGGTTCGCTTTTTCAACGTAAATACGTCGTCTTGTTGCGTTGGTGGGGAGTCATTTGCATGCAAATGAGGACCACACGATTGCCAGCTATTCGCTACGTGACCCCGGAAGGGTCACTTTGCCGCGCTTTTTCGTCATGGGTGCAACCCTTGTCGGTTGCGACTGTTGCTGTGAGCTACTGAAAAGTTCGAAATCAGAGTAGGCATCGGAATTCTGTGAAACCGTGTGGCCCGTCTGCATATCCGTCCTGGTGTACCACTTAGGAGGTGGTATTGTGGTGGTACTGCTAACGGTGTAGTGTGCATACACACACGTAGCGTGTACCATACCCAGGGTATACACAGTACGTATGCATAGTAGGAGTACTACGTACGTACCTACATGCATCCACCTAGCAGCTTGCTCTTTCCGCCGTGCGGCGCGCCGAGAGGCGGAAGTCGTGGAAGGCCGAGCCTTGTCAACATAAACATATCCGTCCGTAATCTGGAACCAGTGTTCGAACTCGGATTCAGGTATGAAACCGACCCTTACAAAAATCCCTGACTTTTTCTTTCTCCTTCTCTTTTTTCGCTTGCGCCTTCTTCGTTTTCTAGCAATTTTCCTTCCTTTTAGAAACTTTTCTTTGTGGTTCCGTCTTCATTTTTTTTTTTCTTCTGTTTTTTGTTTCGTTATGGAGTCTGCTTTCCTGTTTCGGTAACAGAAACGTTGCTACTTGTTACCCGTTAGGGCCGGTCGACTTGACTCTCTCCGATCTCCAGCGCTACTTCGTCGCAGCCCTCCCCGTTGTAGACTTGGTACAGGATTCTCCAGGTTCGACCGATCTATTCACAATACGTTCGGGTTGGAATGATTCACGAGTATTTCAAAAATGCACTTGTGTGAACGAAAAGGGATGGGGGCGGCGGCCACAAAGGGTTAATATAGGGTTCCCTCCCCGCCTTTCCCCGCCCCCCCTTCCCCTGCTGAGTGTCTCCTCTCAAAACGACCCCGAGGGCGATACGATTTGCACACAGCAACTACGCAGCCCAGAGGGATGGCAATGTGGCAACCGTAGCAAGGACGAGAAGGCAGGGACGATTTATAGGCCCACCAGTGTCAAAGGGCTTCACGCTCAGAGCCCGCAGACCTTTTTGCCCATTGCCTGTGTGTGTGTGTGTGTGTGTGTGTGTGTGTGTGTGTGTGTGTGTGTGTGTGTGTGTGTGTGTGTGTGTGTGTGTGTGTGTGTGTGTGTGTTGTGTGTGTGTGTGTGTGTGTGTGTGTGTGTGTGTGTGTGTGTGTGTGTGTGTGTGTGGTGTGTGTGTGTGTGTGTGTGTGTGTGTGTGTGTGTGTGTGTGTGTGTGTGTGGTGTGTGTGTGTGTGTGTGTGGGTGTGTGTGTGTGTGTGTGTGTGTGTGCGTGTGTGTGTGTGTGTGTGTGTGTGTGTGTGTGTGTGTGTGTGTGTGTTGCGGACCCGTTTTAACGTGGTGCCTCCCTTTACGAAAGTACGACCACGCTCATTTATGGCTAGGTAACGGCCGATGCACCCTCGGGCTGGGAGTGGGGGTCTCTGTTCGCTCTTCTGTTTGCATGGTGCTTCGGGCAGCAGCTGGCTAATGCTTCGTTTGCTACTACGCAGTCGCCGCAGCGTCCTAGTCTGTGTGCTGTGCAAAAGTGCATCCGCGGCCTTAGACCATCCGATCCGTGATGATGCTGCTTGAGGCGACAGCAGGTCTCCGCCGGTAGGCGCTTTTTGACGCACTCCCTGCATCGCGGCTTCCTGTGATGCGAGCAAACCACTCCGGGGCGGGAGGTATTCACCGCGCCTTCTGGGGCCTCGAACGGGGGGGCTCCTTCGCACGGTTCCGTGCTTGAGCTTCTTCCTGCCGCTTCAGCCTTCGTCTTCCAATCCGGCTTTCCCTGCGTCCACCCTGCCGGATAGGCCTCCTCTGGCAAAAAAGTTGCGGCCCATCCCAGGTGCGGAGGGAACGGGCTGTTTTCTTGTTGGTCTGGCCGATTTTCTCGTGTGTGTTCGCGTATCTTCATGATCACATCCTCGGTCGCGGTCAATAACTGTGCACGCCTCGAAACACCCCGCACAACCGTTCCTCCCACAGATGTCAAAACGGTGGTGGAGTATTCATGGCCGCAGAACCACGGCTGTGCAACCACCTTCCCATACGCCTTCCCCATTTCGATGAGGCTGAGCGCTTTTCCTAGACCGGACCGACGGAAGTTTGCCAGCATGGTCTCTTGTTGCTGCCGGGTGGGCCTTTGGCGTTGCACCAGGTCCATGGCGGCGTTGCTGAGCGCGTCCGCGTCTGTGTTCTGCTCCCGCGCAACGTGCTCAATGTGCAGTGTCAGCCGTCTCTGCAGGGACGACACCTTCAAGGCCGCGCGCGTCAGATACGGCTTCAGTTCCTCTGAACATGCCATGCGTCGTGCGAGGTGCCCGACAACCAGCGCCGAGTCGCCTCGCACCGTGCATTCCTCTCCTTCCGCTTCGCCTGCATCCCCCAGCAGGTGCAGGCCCGCTAGCAGTCCTTCGTACTCTGCTACGTTGTTGCTGCGCACGGTCGGCAGTGGCAGGACCACTTCTGCCACTTTCACTCCATCGCGGTACAGGGACTGCCCTACGCCCGCCCCGGCAACGGCGTGCTGTGTGTGTGTGTGTGTGTGTGTGTGTGTGTGTGTGTGTGTGTGTGTGTGGTGTGTGTGTGTGTGTGTGTGTGTGTGTGTGTGTGTGTGTGTGTGTGTGTGTGTGTGGTGTGTGTGTGTGTGTGTGTGATGTGTTGTGGTGTGTGTGTGGTGTGTGTGTGTGTGTGTGTGTGTGTGTGTGTGTGTGTGTGTGTGTGTGTGTGTGTGTGTGTGTGTGTGTGTGTGTGTGTGTGTGTGTGTGTGTGTGTGTGTGTGTGTGTGTGTGTGTTGGAATTCAATCGCGGGTAACCCCTGAAGCGGAGTATAGCCCAAGTCGTCAGCATCCTCACGTCACAGCTGATGGTCCTGCCGGCTGCTCGTGGTGGCCACGCGCTGATCTAAAGTGCAGCCTTGTTTGGTCAAGGCTCCCTGCTTCATGTCCCTTGTGCTGCAGGTTGCAACATGTATCTGGGGGCAATCGCCTCTTTTTACACGCGGTGCAGCGGGGTGCAACATGCTTCGTGCATCTTGCCGTCGCATTCTTCGCTCGCCCTGCAGTTGGTCGGGATTGCTGGCTGCTTGCGCCCTTCTCCTGCTCTCTTCCCTTCCACTCCGCTTCCTTCTCCCATGTTGTACTGTAAAAGAGTTCTGGGTGCCTGCTCGCTGCCCATGCCTCGTGTGCCTTCACAAACGGGTTCGCGAGTGTCGTCGTAGCTATGCCAGGGCGCGGCTGGCTCATTGCCCGCAGCACCGTTTCGGTTTGCGAGGCGAGTTCGGCTCGGCACGAGAGGCCTAGCATCACCCCTCCGCCTAGCGCTGTGACGCTGGTGACATTGGAGACATGCCCACAATGCCACGCCACGCCACAGATCCGTGCTACCGCGCTGGTGACCGCTCGGAAAGATTGGCCTTTCGCCAGTGCACTGCTCTTAAACTCGTCGTACTGCGCCCGTATCACTCCTACCTGCGCACCCGTCCCTGCTTGTGCCATGTCCATGGCTGCGTTACTTAACGCGTCCGCATCAACGTTCTTCTTCCGCGGTACGTGTTCCAAGCTGAACTCAAACCGCGGCGACAGGTCGACCATGCTGGCTTTCGCCTGTAGAAAATACGGTCGCAGGTTGGGTTTGCATATAGCCGTCCCGTTTACCGGACCTATCACAACTTGTGAGTCGCCCCTGATCTTTACCGGCCCTCCCACATCGCGTGGTTGCTCCCCGAGCAGTCGTATCCCCGCTATCAGGCCGTTGTATTCGGCCACGTTGTTGGTTGTTCGACCCAAGGGGACCGTTGCTTCCGCCAGTTTTATTCCATCCTTGTACAAAACTGCTCCGGCCCCCGCTACCGCCAGAGCGGTCCCGTTCTGCCTTGAGCCGCCATCGAAATACACGCAAAGGCCCGCAGTGGTTTCTCTGAGGGGAAGAATTGCTCGGGCCGTTGTCGCCTTGGCTGCCGAGGCTGTCGGTGGTTGGATGCGGCGATTCGCCACTTCCGGCAGTCGTACGCCCGTCGTGACTTCGAAGTCAATGGCCAACTCCACGAATGTCACTGTGTGCTCCGATTCGACGTGCGCCCATCGGAGCCTGTTCAGCCACCAGTGCATGGCGTTCCACAATTCGCCGCCGTGCTTCCACTGCTGCGTGATTGTACCGGCATCAATCGTTGGGATGCAGACCCGTCTTGGGCTCAATGTTCTCCACCCCCACGGGTATTGGACCAGACGATGGTGGCGACTTGTCTCCTGCTCTCTCTCATCCCGTATTTGTCTTGCACGCAGTACAGCCAGGAAGTAACGCTGCAGCCCGCTCACGAATTGACATGCTTCGCCGTGGTCGAGTGGAACTGGTTGCTGGGCGGGGTCCGTGTCGTGTTTGAACAATGGTGCGACTCCGCAAATGCTAAGGCAGTTAGGCCATGTCGTCCTGTCTACGGAGCCCATGCCGTGCTCCTCCCGTACATTCCCCCAAGCCTCACACTCCCACCACAAGTGCGCCACAGTTTCCCTCTCGTCATTGTTGCAATACGGGCAAGTCGCATTTTGCCCCGTTCTGCCTGTCGTTGCCACGGCTCCTGCTAGTATGGACCGTAACATTCCCTGCTGGTATCCCGTTACACCACTATCGGCTGTTTCGAGGAGATGTCGTGTTACGCTCCCATCCACCCCGTGCTCACACCCTCTCAGGTCTTCCCTTCTGTTGCACATGTTTCTCATCTGTCGGCGCCGTAGCGCCTGGCGTAAGTCGTGCAGCATGATCGCCGTCTGCTTCTCGCTTGCATTGCTCGCGTGGAACACGACCTGCTGTCCTATCTCACTGGTGTACCCGATGACCTCGGGGGTCGTCCACACCCACTCCGCCTGGCTTAGAGAATCTTGCATTAACCTGTGTGGAGACCCAGCCGGTAGCGTCTCTCTGCGCGTCCAAGCCACTTCCGCCAGCGCTCTGATGTGCCGCCACTTCTGCATTTGTCGCACCCAAGTCCGGATTCGTATGTACGCCGGGGCAGTAACTGGGTCCAGCCGGTGCCCGTGGTGGAGCACCTGCATCACCATTTCAACAGCGCGTCGGCTAGGACCAGTCCATAGGGCCGACATGATGGCCTGGCGCATAGTGTTGGACGTTCTGTTGTCTAACTGCATGACGGATATGCCATAGTACATTCTGGCACACGCGGTCATTGACGCCAGCGTTTCACGTGCCGTCGCTGGAACTGGGATCTTCTTAACTCGTTGTAAGTTTGCAATTGCTCCTTCTCTGCGCTGTTGAATCCTGCTCGACAGCTGGCGTCCATGTCCCAACGCGTGAACCATGACCCCAAGACAATCGAAGCTATCCGTCCGTTTGTAGAACCGCGGGGGGTCTTGTGAGACGAAAATATTAGCGTCTTCCTGCCAGCTCATGATTTCCACTAATGGCTGGCGCAACGTCGTTCCAAACGAGTGGGATTTCGCAAGGCAAATCCATAAACCTGTCAATTTTTCGAACTGCACCGTCTTGTTCGCGATCGTCTGCAGGTGATTCGCTTCTCTGGCCGTGGCTGTCACGTCATCTACGTACGATCGCGGACAGCCTTCTTGCGCTACGTGCCTCATCCACACGCTAATCAGCAGCCCTATCAGGATCACACTGATGGCGCAGCCCTGCATGATTCCGTTTGTTGGAATAAATCCTACCCCGACCGTCCCGTTCACTTTAAAATGCCGTTGCATTTGTCGGTATGCGGCTTTCAACGCCCGAAGCACCTTTCGGTTAAACCCAAGCCTCTTCGCGAGTCGCAGTGTGATGTCGATGGGTACCGAGTCGAAGCATTTCTTGAAATCGAACGCGATGCCATGGAGCGGGCGTCCCATGAGATGCGCCTCTTCGATCTCGGCTGCCAGATGCCAGAAAAGGTCTTCCGTACTGTGCCCGGGTCTGCATCCATGTAGTCCCTCTGGAGCTAATTCGTCCATCCAGCTTTGCGCATTCTTAGCCCTGATAGCAGCCCATATCCTGTACAGCACCGGTGCCACTGAGATCGGTCGTTGGGACAATGGATCCCCAGTACTCTTCGGTTTCGGTATCAGCGAGACGAGAGCGTGCATCAGTTCTTCCGGCCATTCTCCGCTTTCTTCCACCTCGTTGAGCACCCGTGCAAACCCTTCCAAAAGCGAGTTCGGTAGCTGTTGCAGCTCGTGGATCCTCCACCCGTGCATCCCGGCCGAGGCTGACTTCTTCATCTTCGCCAGCGCTGCTCTCACTTCCCCCACCGTGATCGACTCGCACTCCATTTCGGCCCTGTCCGGCAAGACGGGGCTGTACATTCGCAGGAACCGTCCCCAGCACGGTTCCTCCTGCGTTGCGTATCGTTGAAATATTCCGCCCCACGCCTTCTCGCCCCTCAAGATCTCGTCTATCTCCGCTGCGTTCGCCGTCAGGGTTTTGTCCTCTCGCTGCAGGAAAGTCAACGGTGAGGAGTATCTGTCGGCGATGTAATCGAACACTAAGCCCCTTCCGTGCGCCCAAGCTTCCTGCATCTTATGCGTCCACTGTGTTTTCCTGTGCCGCCTGAGCGCAGTGAACGCTGCCTTTTGGGATCCC
>JAPJBO010001842.1:0-27814 GCA_030068145.1 Diplonema papillatum
GGGTTGAGAGGGTGCAGCTCGTTTCGGGTGTTGTGTCACTCCGTTGTGAAACCTTGTGAAGTCCCCTAACGCGTTTTGGGGGTGCTTGGGATTGAGTAGGGTGTGGTCGTTCTGCTACGGCGTGAAAAGCCAGGAAGTTTCGACGCTAATCTTCGACTCTTGATTAAGTTCACCGGGTTGCGTGCTCGTCAGGAAGATCCCGGTGCCTGGCTTTTCTTCTGGGTGGTTTCGTGTTGATCGGCGGCTGTGTGTTACGAGGCACGGATTTGGGGATGAAAAAAGGAAAAAAGAAATGGGGGAGAAAAAGAAGGGGGGGAGAGGGGAAGTTGGGGTTTTGACGGTTGTTCTCGGGGTACAGGGGGGGGGTGGTTGGTTTCTTTCGTTGGAACAAATAAAAGAAGTACCATGGGGTCGATTCGATGCGAAGAATTATGCGCAAGTGTGCTTCTGGCCTGCTCTACTTGTCGCTGGTCGTCGTAGGAGGGATGATAGCCGGCCGCGCGTTGTTGATTATAGAGTGGCTGGGGCTGCTGGCCGGAGTAGTTACCCCTCGGCTGAGAAGACTGGGGCCGTGCGCCTCCGTCCGGACGCTCTTTGCTGCCCTCGCAACCCATCGCGCGTGCCGAGGTTCTAGGGCGAAAGTTGGCTTCGAGGGTTTTTCTTGTTGTATGTGTGTGTGCGTGTATGCGTTCTTTTCCGCCTAGGGTTGTGCTTTACATACAATGCGATGGACGGCGGGCGAAGCACTTGCTGCTGAACAGACGTTCTGTCCATCTTCTACTGATCCATTGTTCCTGACGAGCAGATAAAGCAGCGAAAGCTTGCAATGTGCCCCCACCCCATGCGGGGGAATCTCAAAACGCAGCAGATCTGACGATAGGATGCCTGCGGTACAACAGGACACGGCAAGCTGACTGATCAAATTGACGTCCCGGACCGAAACCGAATTAAACACAGTTCTTCTAGTACGCGCAGCTATTCCTTTTTTTTAGCCGACTTTTCTGGTGTGTCGGTGTTCAAGGAAGCTCGACTTCTTGGCTGTCTGACGACGAGAAACGGAAGCAGAATATAGCAAATGGACACGATCTTGTGGAACATGCAAACAAAGCGTTAAGTGTAACTGCGCACGGTGAACATAAGATTAAGTTACTGAACAGAAAAAAGGAAGAAGGGACGACGAACAGCAACAAACGGAGAGTCACAGACGAACAAGTTCGATTGACACAAAAAATATCAAGGGTTCCCCTTCCGCTTCACAACTTGCGTAGCAAAGCGTCAAAATGCAAAAGGCGATCAAAACGGCCCGACAAGGCACGACAGAGGGGAAGGAGAAGAGTGTAACTGAGTAGACTCTGATGACATTTAGTAGCGACATAGATCCAGCTTGTGCGGGAGAGAGCATCTGGATATCTGCACAAATGGAGAGAACTAATTCAAATGTAGGCGATCGCTCCCTCTTTGGGAGATAGCAGACAGGAACCCCAGAGTGCGCAGGTGGAAACCTGTGCACAGCGGGTACCGGATTCTTGCTAGTTTTCTCTTTTCCTCACCTCCAGGGTGGCTGGTTGCTCCGTGATTGGGCCCTTCACAGGCTTTGGACAGTTGCTTGGCTTGTATCGACAATCACTTTCCTAATATCTGTCGACCTCATTCAGTTTGGTTGTATCTTTTTCTGTCATTGGACTCAGCAACTGCTCCGCTACAGCCAGTTGGCTTTCTTCAGAGTGAGGTTTCGACCAATGAACACCACGACTCCGGAATCCCATTCTTTTCTGAAATCCTTTTCAGTCAGTCCTTCTGTCAGACCTTCTGAGTCAGCTCTTCAACGCCTGATGTGACGTTGCTTTCCACAGCATGTTCCTTCGCATCTAGATGTCAGGCGTACACGTGATGCGTTCACCAGGCGTGAACAAAGTCTCTGATGACGATTGTTTTCAGTGCATCGAGGTCGCTGTGGTGTACTAAGCCGTCGGAAATGCGAGTCAGCGTCGTGAAGTGCTCGCGCGTGATCTGACAGCCGACAACGAGCTTCACCTGCTCGACGTCATCTCCACGTTTCACTTCCAGAAGCAGCGCATCGCCTGGCGAGCCTTCGCTTACGATCAGCAAGAAAGACCGCTTGGAGTACACCGGCCTGTCGTTGATGGACAGAATCCTGTCATTAGTCCGCAACCCAGCTTTGGAAGCGGGGCCGTGCGGCTTGACGCGGACCACCTTCACAATCGTGGCGGTGTCGTCCTTGGCAGTCGGGTCCCGGAAATCGGCAATCGCAAGGCCGACCCCGCCTTTTAGCCGCGCCAGCTTCTCCTTCGCTTCTCCAATGCAACGCGCCACGTCTGCTACCGGCAGCCTGCCCCCGGCTGATTCATTGAGGCGGTCCGACGACGGCACTTCGTCCGCTCCAACGTACGACGTCGACGAGAAGACGAGGCTGTTCTCAGCGGCCATTGCCCCTTCGCCGTGTGGCGGTGCAGTTGCCTCGCTGCTGTTGTCGCCCGTCGTCTCGCTTCGAGTGTCGGAGTCCGAGAAATTCTCCGGAATTTCGTACTTCGCATAGCCGTAGAATTGCTTGACCGGGTTCTTAGCACCGACGAACGGGTTAATCACCTGAGTGGCGCGTGAGTTGGGTAAGGGGTGGGTTGTCCGTTGGTCGAAGTCACCATTGTTCTTACACAGTATACCTCCTCTGTGGACGCGTCTTTCGCGACTTCGAGTGGACAGACAAGTACTGCCCTGCTTTTGCGGTCGTTATGTTCTCACTGACTGGCTGCGCCTTCGTCTGGGTTCAAAAAGCACGTATGCTTGTATATTCCTAAAAATGTCTTCTTGACTTGGGTGCAGGTTTGTTGTTGTCGGGAAAAAGAAGAAAACAGTACCTGAGGCACGGACGGGCTCGGAAGGTGCAACGCCTCTTGTACTTCTAGCTGCGGGACGACTTCTTGCGGCCGAGGATTCTCGACGGCAGGGTCGTATGTGCGCAGAAGAGCCGTCTTGTGCGTGCTCGGTGCGAAGTGTGGCACCACGGCTTGGTCTCCGGCAACTGTTTTGGCGCTGATGGACCGCCTGGCCAGCGCCTTGGCGCGCGCCGTCCGCACGGTTGCGGAATCATCGTTGAAGGCGCCGATGATGTACTCCTTCATCCCCTTCACGAACTCAATCCACGTCACGGAGCCGTCACCATCAGCGTCGAATCTGGCGTAGGCAGCGTCCCGGAGCTTTTTGGCAAAGATCGAGACGAAGCTGGCAAGCACGGACAGGTTCAGGACCATCAAAAACGCGGTCAGCAGCGCGACCCACGCGTCGTCGCTGACGTGTGTGAACATGAGCCCCACATTGATGGTCGTGAACGCGGCCGCCAGCGAAAAGTTCTCCAGCTGTTCGATGAACTTCGAAACGTACGGTTCGAAAAACAGGTTCATCAACAAACTGAACCCGATCAACCAAAGTGCGACGTACGTCTGAAGCAACGGATTGTCATTGAACGCAATGACTATCAGCACAACCAGGCACTTCCGGATGTGCACCACGACTTCCCAGTACCACTTGTCTCTTTTGTACCCCCTGAACAAGAACCCAAGCGTATTCGTCAATCTCCGTTCGCCAAACCTTCCTTGGTACCAATACTTGCCCACGATAATCAGGTAGGCAAATGGGAACACAAGCCCGTAGAGCACTGCCGCCACCCATGCGACCTTCTTGTACGCCTGGTGCGCGTCTGTCCCGCATTCGACGTTTGGGTCCCTGACCAGTACGGTTTCACCGCTGTAGTCCACACAATTAAACACAAACGCTGTGTTTTTCAGCAGCGTCGGGAAGACGATGAAGAAGGCGACGACGTTGAAGGTGACCAGTCGTTCCAGCTTAGGCCCGATGGGGATACGACGCAGCGAGCGCCACGCAATCTGCGTGCCCCAGACCAGGAGCGAGCAGGCGAGGATGAAGGCCGGGATCAGCATGTATATCACATATTGCGTGAGGAACGTGTCGGTAAATGCGCAAGAGAAGGCGCGTGTGTTCAAGTCGATGGAAGAAACCGCCTCTGCGATGTCGAACGTGTCCCCAAGAACTTGCGGCCACTTCAAGTCGAACTCAACAGTCAGCGTGAGCATCTGCACCGTGTTGTTACATATTTTTGGAAAACGGAGACGCCTTCAGGCAATTCTACTCCGCTGCTCATTGACAACGTAAGCCAAGCTTTCCCTGTCTAGTCTAGAAGAAAAGTAACCCCCCTCACGGCGCGTAGTTCATTGCTCGAAGAACCGCGGAGGTCAGGTCGTAGACGATCTCTTTTACGGTCTTAATTGCCCACTATTTCGGTTTTATGGGACGTGAAGTCGAAAACACGTACCTGCAGAGCGTTCAGCAAGAGCTTCAACACGGGGGCGATGTAGCGTCTGTCTGCGCCGAGCTTAGAGAAAAGAGCGTTGTCCTCGAGGGCGGCGCGCACAAGGCAGCCGAAGATAACGATGACGACGACGAGGTACAGGCAGAACAGCAGAAACGACTTGACCCACTCATCGCACGCCAGGCACGTTTTGCGCGACCGGCCGAAGCCGGACTTACACAGGCCACACACGGTGCCCTTGTACCCTTCGGCACACGTCGAATTCTGTCCGCCCAGGCACGCTTCCTCTTGCGGGCACGAATGGAACAAGTACCGGTAACCTTCCACGTCACGCCTCCAGAACCCTTGTTGCGCGTACACCGAAACGTTGCCGAAGCATGCTGCCCCAGTCGGGCACGTGTAGCAAGTGTCGAACGTCTCGTTGGCGATGGCGTATTGCGGATAACCCTGTAAACGCGTTCGTAGTTCATTCCTTGGACTCTGACATAGGGCACTATGAAATACATCGACTGCTTTCCTACCATATTGCCAATTTCTGCGAGTTTACAAGAACAGCCAAAACGGGCAGGGGGTGTTGTTACACTGTTTTTTCTTCACCTTTTTAGCGGGGTTTTCACGCCGTAGTGCCCGTCGTTGGTGTGTTCTTCGGGGGTTCCGAAAAAAGCGAGGAGCATACCATCCCGTCAGCTGGACAGTCGGAGACGAGGAGCCAAAAGTCGAGCGGTTCGATTGTTTTGGCGAGGGCGGTGATGAAGAACGTGACGGTGTAGTTGATGGTGTGCCGCCCCGGGATGTACAAATCGTCAAACGTCGCGACCACCGTATTTGGGCTGAAGTCGCGGATGTTGCCCGAGAGGGCCACGACCGGCGCTGCAGCGGCGGCGATCTGCAAGCTTTCCACGAAAATAGGGTTGTCGGCGACGTCAACGAGCTGGATACTCAACACCTGCGGCAACCGCCCTTCGGCTGTGGTTCGGGACGGCAGCGGCAAGGCAGAGGGCATCCACTTTAGCTCATGCGGATCTCCCGCTGTGATCGTCAGAGCCAAGACGGCGAGCGTTTGTCCGATGTCCGCGAATCCCTGCAGCGAATGGGTCACCGAGAGCGTGTACTCGCCGGCCTTCGGCTTTGCGAGGGAGAGCCCGGAGAACGTGGCTTCGCCGCCCTGTGCCCATACCGTCGTGTTCCCTTTCAGCATGTGCGTCACGTCTTGCTGCGGGACCGTCATCAAGCGGAGGATGACGGAGACGGTGGCACCTGCGAAGCCTTTGTCAGAAGATACGAAGTGGCCGACTTCGTCAAGCCTCCGGCCGTTGACGTTCGGTATGGACGATATGAGGGCAGCCTGAACTATTTCAGATGCGACGCGCACGCCTGCAGAGACGAAGGCAGCAGAGAACTCAGACACCGAACCAAGCGTTGCGTACTCGATGTTGCTGCTGCTGAAGTACTTGCCGTCGACGCTGACGTCGAGCGTGCTTTGCAGAGGTGACGGACCGTTGCGTATCGGCTGTTTGCAGTGGATGATTCTGCTGTCGATGAAGGTCGCCAGGCTGTAGTACGTGTGGCTCGCGGCGGGCGCCGAACTTTCAGTCGGGCCGAACCGGCATTTGAGGAACTGCTTCGAGTCCTGGAACCCGAACCCGGTCACGGTGACGGTCGGCTGCTGGTTGTAGTTGCCTTGCGCCGGGGTCACGGAGGTGACGATGGGGGTGTTGGCGTAGCCGAGGGACCTCTTGTTGTCAGTGAACCTGTTCAGCGCAATGGAAACTTCGAGTACCATCCCCGCGCAGCCCGACGACGTTTCGGCCGGGGGCGACAAGCATCTGATCGAAGTGCTGTCCACGAAAGTGCCGGGGTACACGTCGGACCCGAACTTGCACAGCGTTCCGTCGGCTGACGCGGTGAATCCCTCACCCACGACGAGGATCGGCGTGCCACCGCGGAGGTCAGCGTAGGGTGGTTGCAACTCGATGATCGAATAAAGCGTGATTTGCATGATCCGCAGCGAAGGCAACGCGATCGACACGTACAGCGTCCGCTCGATGCCGTTGATCGAGAACCCGAGCACAGTCTCGACGTTCGAACCGACGTTGTTGAGGACGATGCGCCCGCGCACGGCGAGCGATTGCGAGGACCACTTAAATATGACGCCCGGTGACGACGGGGCGGCGGTGGCATCTGCGCGGTTGTTGATGGCGACGAAGCCCAGGCTCGAGGCGCCGTCGACAATGATGTGTTCGACGCCGACCTCGGCGTGCGGAATTGAGTTGAAGATGACAGTTCGCGTCGCGGTATCCGCCTTCGCGATGGTCACCCGGCTGTTGTCTGTTGTCACCGCGTGCTCGATGCCGTAGTAACTGTACCCACCTGCTGATATGTGCGCGCCGATCGTGCAGAGGACCTGCCTGCAGATTGCAATGCTCTCGAGCACCCAATGGGTGAAAACTAAAGGTTGGACGATCCTGTGCGTCTTCATCTTCGTCGTGCCGTGTACTTCCGGCGCACTGAGCAAGGCTTGCCCTTCTCTGTGGGTCACCATTGCACTGCTTCCGAGCACAGCGGCTGAATCCGAGAGGAGGGCGTATCGTTCTACGCTGAATATAAGTGGGCTTCCATCCAACGCCGTCGCCTGCACGTCAACGGTCGTCGGGTCCGTGAGCTGGATGGCTGTGATTTTCCCAGTTGCCCCGGGAAGTGCGACGGATGCGCGGGGAGTGAGGCCCGATATCGAAACCGTGGCCACCTCGATGCTCTTGTCCTCGGGTGTGAGCCCCGGGTTGAGGTACCAGTACCCCACGTCGTTCGCCACGTCGTAATTGAAGATGTTCGTGACGCAGGAGTTGCAGCTCATGTACAGGTAGTCGGGGTGGAGCGTGAACGTATCCCGATGCACACGCACGATCCTATCCCTCTGTACCTCACCAGGAGCCCACGATAACCCGCCATTCAGGATTTCGTCAGGAGTCGGTGCTGTGGTACATGATATTCGACTCAACGACCTGGGTGACGTTGCGGGTAGTGCCGTACCCCCGACGGAACATACTCCGCCGGGCGTGCCCGGAGCGTAGTAAACCCTCACGGCCAGAATTACCCAGTTTCCGGCGAAGAACGCCGAGGTTGCAGCGCCGCCCAAGTCGAGCTCTTGCTCCTCTGGGGCGATCGTCGGGTTTTGATTCCGGAACCGCGTGATAGGCCACGACCCACCCCACACCCACTGCGACGACGAGTCGAACAGAGTAATCCCCGTGCCTGCCGACTTCTGCCGTTTCCCGATAGACCCGGCCTCCAAGTTCCCGACTCTTGACAAGTCGACGTTCGGCTCTGCGCAAATCAGCCCAATCCAGCCTTCCAAACACACATTACACGTGCTACCATCCCAATAACCCCGCGTTACTTCTGCATCGCAGATACACTTGCCGGAATACCGCTCGCACGCCCCGTGCCCTGAGCACTCGCATTCCCTATTGCACAGGAACCCTTTGTAACCGTACATGCACGACGAGCAGAAGGGCCCGTCCCAATATCCTCGCTGCCCGCCGTCTTGATAACAAGTGCAAGATCCTGTCGCATTGCAAGAAACCGGTTTCCAATCTGTAGGATAGACATTGTCAGGGTCGCTGAGGAGGAGAGCAGGGTCGAGAAGATCCCTACACGTCTCTTCGGCATCGCAATACACGGAGCAGTCTTCGCCGTATGAGTTGGCCCCACACTCACAACCAAGAGCCGTCGCGTTGCAGGTACCGACCCCGTTGCAGACGAGGCCGTTCGGCGATACAGGGCAAGAAAACTCGCAGTAGTCGCCGGCGTACCCGTGATCGCAATCGCAGTTTCCGTCACCTTCGATGCCATCACGGCAAACGCCAGCTCCATTGCACGGGTTGTCCAAAGGAAGACACGGAATGTCGCACTGCGGGCCGGCTCGAAGAGCAATGCAGACTTCGCAGTCAGTCCCGTTGAAGTTGCCATCACACTCGCAGGTACCATCGCCATGCCGGCCATCGCGACAAATCCCGTTTCCACTGCACACGACCGAGTTGTTCGCAATCCCCGGACACGCAATGTCGCAAGCCCAACCCGCGAATCCCGCGTGACAGTCACACAACCCGGTACCGTCCGCGCCATCGTCACAGGTACCATGCCCGGTGCACGGGTTGCCTCTCGGCCCGGGACACACCGTCCCGCAATCGAAACCAGCGAACCCTTCGCTGCATACGCACGTGCCGTTCGACCCGAGAACGCCTCCCGGACAAACCCCCTGCCACTCCAAACTGTGGCACGGGTTTTCAGCCTCCCCCGGGCAAGCGATTTCGCACGCCCAACCGCTCCACCCGGCGGAGCACTGGCATTCGCCGGTGCCGGACCTGCCGTAGGAGCAAACCCCGTGGCCTGTGCATGGCGCATCTCTGCCACCGCGGCAATCTTTTTCGCAGAAGTTTCCCCAAACGCCTACGAGGATCCCAGAAGTATTCGAGCTTGCGCCGGCATCATCCGCGGGACACTGCATGCTCGTGCAGTTGCGCACGTGCCACTGGAAGTCGAGGTTGTAACCGGAGAGCTCAGCCTCGGTGATACTCGTTGTGTTCATCGCACACTCGCATGCCAGCCCGTACCACCCTGTCTCGCAATAACAATGCGCTGTTGCAAGCGCCGCAGACGGTATACACGTCCCACGACTGTTGCACGGTTCATCGCCTCCTCCGGGACACTCCTTGGTACACGTATCACCGTAGTATCCCGGCAAGCAGACTGTACAATGCTTTCCCGTCCAGTACCCTGAGACCTTGGACCTGTCACAACTACAACTACCATCACCCTCGTTCCCGTAGTCGCAAGTCCCGCGCCCAGAGCAAACCTGACCTCCGAGCCCGTCGCATGGTATTGAGCAGTCGAAACCAGCAAATCTATCGGTGCACTCGCAGTCGCCTGTGGTCGTGTTGCACTGGCCGTGAAGCGAGCACGAGTTGTTCAAGCCGCCCGGGCATGCAATGTCGCAGTTCCCGCCAAAGTACCCGGCGTTGCACCGGTCGCAGACGACCGGCAAAGGGTTTCTGTACACGGTCAGCGTCGCCTCGTCGAACAACGTCGCCGGACCGAAATTGCCGTCACAGACGCACTGGCCTGACCCAGCTGAACCGCCGTCGCACGAACCGTGTCCGGAGCACAACGGACCCAGCGGCGCGCCTTCGCATGATTTGTCGCACGCAGCCCCGGCGTACCCGTTGTCGCAGACGCAAAGCGCCCTGTCCGAGATTGTGTCGTAAAAGCACATTCCCCGTCCGTTGCAGGGGTTTCGCGAGCCGCCGGGGCATTCGGACGCGCAGGCGGGTCCGTAGTGCCCGGGCTGGCAGGTGCACGTGCCGTTGCCGCGCCGGCCGGAGTCGCATTTTCCGGCGAACCCGCCGCACGGCGACGCGATGCCGCCCGGGCACGGCTTGCGGCAGTCCAGGCCCCAGACGCCGTCGAGGCACTCGTCGCAGTCGTCGCCCGCGAAGAAGCCGGGGCCCCAGCCTGCGTCGCAGGTGCACGTGCCTTGCCCGAACCTGCCCCCGGAACACGCCCCGTGGCCGGAGCACGTCGAGTTGACGCCCGGGCACCGCGACTCGCAGTCCTTCCCGAAGTAGCCGTCCTCGCACCCGCTGCAGATGTCGCCTGTCCACCAGCCGTTCACGGCGTCTTTGTAGCACGTGCAGTTCCCGGACCCGAAGAGCCCCATGTCGCACTCGCCCCTCCCACTACACGGGTTGCACGACCCCCCCTTGCAGCTGTTCAAGCATTTCGGGCCGAAATACCCGAACGCGCAGTCATCGCACGCGGTCCCATTCCAATACCCGTCGATCGCATTCGCGCGGCAGATGCAGACACCCGTGTCGAAGTCGCAATCACCGTGCGCCGTGCAGTACACTGTATCCGAGAGCTGCCCTGCACATTCCTGCGCATACGACAGCAAAGCTTCGCGATCCATAGAAGAATACCCGTTGTGCGTCTCGACGGACACGTTCATGTCGAAGCCGGATCCCGGGTACTCAACACATACCAAAGCATTCGACTCCCTCCCTGCAACATGCCACGTCCGGTTGCACGCCAAGTTCCCCACGCTAACAGTCGCACCGACGTGCGGTGGCAACGTCGTGCCCGGATAAAGCGGCGGCGCGAAGTATCTCCCGTGGACCGTCAACGGCACGTACCCAGCCCTCGGGCAGTGGAATGTGGACATGAAGTCAAACACGGAGTCCGCGCAACCCTCCACAGACGTTACAATGGGGAACCGCTCGAAGGACATGGTGAACTCTTCGTTGTACACCCCGTTGGCATGCAGGTTGCGACCCCCGGAGATCTCTTCGTTGACAACGACGCGGACGACCAGTTCGTAGCCTTCCCCTCTGTACTCCCTGCATTCAACATGATTCGACGAGATTCTCCTAGCGTCTTTACAGTGGACGGCGGACTCTTCCAACGACTCTCTGTCACCGCCGAAGTAAACGTCCAAGCTTTGCCCCGGGAGACCTAAGAATTCGCCGTGGATAGTGACCGTCTGGCCGCCTGAACGTCGGCACTCGATGGTGTCGTTCCTGTACACGTTGTCCAGGCAGCCGGTTACCGCTGAGATCCGCGGCACCGCTCGCAACGTGATGAACATTTCGTTCTGGTTCGAGGCGAGGCCGTGGTACGACACGACGGAAACGACCACTTTTCCGATCGAATCCCGCTGCTGCGCGTATCCGCTGCACTCGACCTCCGAGTCACTCCTGTGGTGCACCGTTTCACACCACCGGTCCCCGACCCTGACCGACGCTCGGCGCAAGGGATGCGACGATCCCTCTCCGAAAAACTGTCCCCAGATGATCAACGGCTGGCTGCCATTCGATTGGCAATCGAACGTCAGGCGGTCAAAATCAACGCACCCGCTTATGCCCATGATGACAGGCGCGTGGGGCACAACGCGCAGCTTGTCGGGGAACGTGAGCCAGCGACCTGTGTTCCTTCGGTAGCAGACTGCGAAAGACCCCGGGTAATCGAACGTTTTGACCGCATACGTGTGCGACGCGGAGCCGTTGACGACTGTGTCTTTAGCGACGGTGTACGAGTCGAACGAGGAGTTGACCCCCGGTGTCCCGTGGCAGAGGGAGTGTGCAAACTCTAAAGCACTTGCGAAGCGGGGCTGCCGGATTTCTTGCCATTCTACAATCTTGAACTGGTCGAATCCAGTTTCATCGGGGTTCCCGGGAAGGATTGCAACATCGGCGTGAGAATCTTGGTTCTCGGGGTGGAGGTCATGGCCGAGGAAGTTGAGAATGATCGGTATGCCTGTCGGGACGTCCTGCAGTACAGCATCGTATGGCGATGTGGAGTACCCGCTGGGATTCGTGGTGTCGACGATGAGGAGGTCTGACCCAGTTTTAGCGTGAAATGCGCTCAAGAAGAGCTCCGTGTCTCGCAATTTATAACAGACGCGGTACGCCGCCGGGACTTCTACCGTGAAATGAGCGTACGCGACAGTCACCCTCTCGTCCTTCCACCCCGTGGAACTCGGTGCCTCCGGCAGCAAATCCGTAACTTCCCACGAGCCCGAGTGAACCTGTGCAGCTTCGTCTTCGCAGTTCTGGTTGTCCTTGATGACCTTCACTATGTCTTCCCCTTTCCTCGTGCTCAGGCCGATGCCCAAAGGGAACAGATCCCCCGTAAACGTCAACACGATATGCTCGTACGCAGTCGGAGACTGCGGCGTGTATGTCCAAGTCGGGACCCTGAGTACGGTCACATTGAACGAATCTACAACCGAAAAGAAGTTGGGGCTCGCGAAGGTCACCGTGACAGAGTGCGCGCCGACGGTTGGCGTCATATAGAAGAAAACATCCGACCACTGGTTCGAGCTGGAAATGTAAACCGAGCAATCCATAAAAGTGGCGGCCGTGGATAAAGTGCATAACGTCGCGTTCCCATCTTCGTAGTCCTGAAGCGATACGGTCGGATATGGGTGGTCTTGGTTGGTGTCGAAGAGGGACGACGGGAACGAAGCGACAACGGTGGCAGACACGAAAGGTTTGAGCTCGTAGTGTAGCTTGATGCGATGTCCATACGGGATGGGAGGATACGACGAGTTGACTCGTGACCACGGGTTGACTTCCATCGGGGACACAATGGGTATCGCAGGGCTTGCGGACTCCTCCGTGAAATTCTGCGCAGTAAAGAACACTTCGGGCTCGAACCACCCTGCCGATGAGTCCGGGATGAAGTAGAAAAAGAGTGTCTGCGTCAGATTTCTTCGGAAGTGGAAACCGATCAACCCGAGGTCGCAGACGTAGTGCGAGAGCGAAATGACGCAGACCTTAGCGGAACTGCTGCCGATGTCCGTGGTTGGGTACCAGCGGAGGCCATTCGACGCGTGGATCTGCGAGCGGTGGATCGACGCTGTCTCCCCTTGGATCGAGTCCGTAGAGGAGTTAATCCAAAACTGCACGGTAGCTAGTTGTCCGGCAACGACCTCGCCGTGTACACTGATCGGTACCGACGCAACAGGATTCACGAAGCCGAGGACCTTAATTTCGGGCACGTGCTCGGCCAAAGAAAAGCCGTAGGCGGTGAAAAACAGCTTCGCATCCAAGTACTCGATGGCGTCTGGGTTAGCTTGAAACCTCAGAAACACGTCGGTTGGACAGTCCGGCCTCGACACGTCCCATCCATACCGCAGGCGCGCCCCCACGTCACACCACAAAAACTCCTCTGAAGTGTTGTGCACGCCACAGTCAAATGTGGCAAAGCTTTCATCCCTGCTTTCAACGGGCACAAATGACCAAACAGCCCAGCCGTTCGTCTTGTCAACGGGGACCAGAATCCCTTCTCCCCCTTGTGTCTCGGCCGTGGCGGTGATTCTATAGTGCACATCGAAGGGTAAATCAGCTCTCTGCGGGAACGCGGGCGTGACTTCGTACGGCGCCGGGTGCGTCCCGAACGGCTCCAAAACGGTGTACTGCGGCATCGACGGGTACAGGACACCGTACTGCCACGCGTCCTCGCGGTGGATGGCCTCGGCGAATCCGTCTGCGTGCACCCGGATTTCGATGTCAAACCGCCCAGCGACGGTTTCCTTCGCGCGGAACACGAAGAGATACACCGCGGGTTTTGCGGAAAGCAGCGTGTGGGGGAGCCGAGCGTTGCCGTTCGAAGGGCGGTCGGGGTGCGCCCAGAACTTCTTGTCCTCGTCTGCCTCGTCCGCGTTGCCTTCGATCACGTCACCGAAGGAAAGCGTCCGGATCGAGCACGTGAACCAACCACCGTCCGCGTGCTTCGCACACGGCTTCGCCTTGTACGTGTCGGTGTAGTTCCACGACACCTCGTCGAGAAACTCTGACGAAAACGACACGGTCTCCCCGCCCCTCGACGCGCCGGCCGTGGTCGAGATCGTCAGCGCAAACGCCTGCGGTTCCCTCCACGCCGCTTCGCCGCGGACGTCGGTGTCTTCGCCGATCAAAATCTCGCCGACCACAAAAATGTACGGCTCGTCGACGACCGTGTCGAACCCGTGCGCCGTGAAGTGAACCTGCAGTGCGAGACGCCCCACCGTGTCATTGGCAGGCACGAGGTCGATGAGGATGTGGCCGTCCAAATTGTCGTGAGCGCGACCCACCGTTGAGGCGTCGCCGCAGCGATACGCCGGGGCGAAGTCGAACGTGGTGAGGATGCAATCAAGTACTGCGCTTGCCGAATCCGGATCGGACCAACGAGGAGTTCGGCTGACGGATTTTGCGGGCACATGGATCGCGAGGTCGTCGGTAGTTGACGAGGCCTCGATGCGGTAGCGTAAGGATACCGGTTGGCCCGCTTTTGGGTGTGACGGTATGACTTCCGCGTGTGGGAAGATGAGGCCGATGCTGCCTAATACTCGGATGTATGGTCGAGCGATCGACGGGTAAAACGAGTCGGCAGCGAAACGTATGGTGGCGTTGAGCTCGCCAATTGTTTCGTTTTCCGGGACGAACGACAACCAAACAGAGGACTCTGTTCCACTCTGCCACGAGACGCCGTCGGTCACGTTGCATCCCCAAACGTGCTTGGAAGGGTCTGCGATGGCACCTCCCGCCAGCTCGGCTGACCGCACGCTCACGTTCCCTTGCCAGAGGTCGCATGCACCGCCGCCTATCAATCCGCCGCTCGGACTCAAAGCGACCCCCCACTGCACACCTTGCCACCACGAGCCCGCTAAACCCTCGAGTTCTGTGCTTGCTGCTTCTAAGTACACCCACCGTTCATCACCTGCGCCCGACGATGCTGTCCCACCCACAGCATAATGCAAACTCACGGATTCTCCTGCCTTGGGGTAAGCTGTCGGAATCGTGTCGATGAAGCGGGGGTGGATTAAGCCAGTCACGCGCAACGGTTCCACCGGAATGTTTTCCCTGGGATCTATGTGATGCGCGTCGACGAGGAGGCGGTGCTCCCACTGCCGAAGGGTGGTCTCAATGGGGATGAACGACACGTACACGGCGGTTTCGTGCGTGTGCGACCAGGTCACGTTGGGGGAGACGGTACACTCTACGTGGTTCGCCCACGCGGACTTGTCGGAACCGCGCGTGTTGGCACACGCGGCGCCTTCAGTTTCAATGCGGCTCAAATGGTCGACGTTCGAGGTCCAGTACACAGAGTCCAGCTCAGCGCTGTTTTCCGGCAAACTCACACGCTCGCCTCCCGACGTCACACCACTGGTCACCACGCGCACCGTGACGTGCACGCGTTGCCTTGCCAACGGGAACTTCTGGCTGGCATCCGTGGACACGTGCTCAATGGTGCCAATTACGTCGATAAACGGCGTGAATTCCCAGTCAAAAAAGCTGTCCGCCTGCAGCACAAACGTCGCGCCCAGTGTTCCGACGGTCGTGTTCAGCGGGATGAAGTCGACGTGGAAGTCTAAAGGGGTGTCCGTGAAGGCGATTCCCTGCAGTTCGCAGGCGTAGAACGACTCTATTCGGTTGAACCGGGAGCCCGGGAGCGGGCCGTGGCATTTCGTCATGTTGTCGGACCACGCCAGCCCCCACACAACGTCGGATCCCTCGTTGACGTGCGACGCCGGTACCAGCACCCGCTCGCCGCCGAAAGACGAGTGCCGCGTCGTGACGGTCACCTTGACCGTCACGTTCCCGTTCCGCAGCGAGCTCTCCGGCACGGCCTCCGTGTCGACCGACCACTGCACGCCGCCCAGAATCGTCGCGTTGACCACTTCCGCGACGTATTCCCTCACGTACTCGCCGACCCAACGCCACGTGTTATTCTGCCTGTTAACGACCGGGGTGATCCACAAGGCAATCGACGTTTCGGCTTCGCCGATCGCGACGCCTCGGCACTCGTGCTCAGCGTCGCTAACGGGCTGGCAGGCACGCGCGCCGGACCGTGCGCCAACCAAAGCGGACGCGTCGGTGTGCTTTGAGGCGTAACTGTATAGCAGGTCCGATCCGGTCGTGACGAGCTCGGTTGGTACCAGGAGCGACGCTGTCGTGTTCGAGGAGGCGGCGAGAGTCCAGAAGACGACGATTTCGGACCCCGCGGCGGCCCGGTCGTGGCTCGACGACACGTCGACGGTTTCCAACGTCGCGGGCACGGAAACGCGCGGGCGGTGCACGGACGCTGTGAAATTCGCGGCTTCGAACCCGACGGCCAGCCCGAGCAACCCGCTTGTCCCTGCCCCGGGGATGAACCGGACCCAAACGCTCGTCGTCCCGTTTTCGGCGTCTCCGAAAAAGCCGCCGAAACCTCCGACGTCGCAGCCCAGCCGCTCTCGGCCGACCGGCGAACAACCAATCCAGTCCCCGTCTGCCGCGATTTGGCCGTTCACGCCCTCGCCACTCGCGTTGAAGCTAAACTGCAAGGACCCGTCCAACACAGCGGAGCTCGGCTCGACCACAACCATCTCGCCCCCGTCCGTCCGAACGGTCGCTGCGACGCTGTACCCCAGGACTACCCATTCTCCGGGGAGGCTTACAACCGGCCAAGCGACGGGGTCCGACGCTTCTGCGTCCAAAACGCCCGAAACTGTGAACGAAGGCGCGTCGTACGCGGCGCGCAGCCACGATGCCTCAAACGCGACCGTTCCTTGCCACTGGGCTAAGGTGTGGCCGGTGTGTTCAGGGGCGGCGAATATGTGCACGTTCGCTTCGTGACTGGGCCCGAGCATGACTTGTCCGGAGAGGTCGCAGACGACGGTGTTGGTACCGTTCCACTCGCAAGGCTCGCTTGCGTGCGGGTCGGCGGTTAACCCCCAGCGCACCGCGCTTGCGTCTTCCACGTGTTCCATACCAACGACGACTCGTTCGCCGCCTGTTGACATGGCGGTTGCGGTCACCCGGTAGTGCATCCACGCGCTTCCTCCAGCCGCGTTGCCCGCACCGCCTACAAACCCGACGGCAGCTCTTTCAACAGAGATGTCGCCGATCACCAACACGTCGACCACCTGAACCGCTGACCGAAACTGCTTCGCAGTCACTTCGACCATAACGAACGCGGGACCAGCTTCGCCGTAGCTTTCTTCGCCGTTGGCGTACACGGAAAAGACTTGCGACGCCGGCCCGTCGGGTCCGGCCAGCAACTTGTCGGACGCGTCGCACATCCATTCGCTCGATTCTCCCCTGTGGAAGCACGAGTCTCTCGGCGCCGTCGCGTTGTGCGTCCAGAGGAGGGATGCTGGCCGCAGGTTCTTGGAGAAGGTGATCGACACCTTCTCGTCCTGCGCCGCGCTGCCGGTGGAGAACAGCTCGAATTCCACTTGCAGCGGCGTCCGTGGGGACACGACGAACGGGGACGCCGCGGCTGGGCGCTTTGGCTTCAGCGCGAAGACGCCGAGCACGTGGATGTACGGGTCGTCGATCGCGGTCAGGAAGTTGTCGCCGTAGAACGTCACCGGGCCCCGCCAGCGGCCGACGGTCGACCAAACGGGGGTGAAGAACAGGTACACGTCGACTAAACGGGCGCCGTCGTCGTCCGCGCCGAGGCCGTAGATCGCGCCCAGGTCGCACTGTGCGACGGAGACGGTCTGGCGGGCGGTCTGCCTGCACGCGAGCGATTGCAACGCGTCATGCTTCACCCCCCACCGCAGCCGCGGGCTCGCTGGTTCGCGGCCGAGTGCGTCCATGGGGATGTCGAGAGAGAGGCTGCCGGTCGGGTTTCCGGTGACTTTCAGCCTGTAGTGAACCTTCACCGGCGTCAAGGCGTACACGGGCTGCTGCGGTTCGACGACTGCCGAAGCGTCCACGATGCCGAAGTCTCCCAGGATTACGATGTACGGTGCGTCCCAGTTGTCGACGAAGTTGTTTGCTGTGAACCGGACGGTGGCGTTGAGCTCGCCAACGGTGGTGTTCTTCGGCTCGAAAAACAACCACACATGGCGCACCGCGTCCGCTGTGTACACAGGGAGCCCGTCGGGTGTCGGCCCCGTCATGTTGCAGATATAGTAGCACCCTTGGCAACCGTTCACGTACCATCCGCCATCGTCCACCGGGCATTCCCACGACTCATCCAATGAATCGGTCCACCCCAACCGAACGCTCCCTGGCTCCGCTTCTTCGACTGGCAACGCCACAACTTCGCCTCCATTCGAATCACCACTCGAACCAATACCCCAGTGCACTCTTACCAACTCTGCAGACGGAACTACGTGAGACGGGAGGACGTGTGCCGTTCGGAATGCGGTGTACAGGTTCAAGCGGCCGAGCACAGTGAGGTCGAGCGGAACCACGAGCTCGTTGAAGTAATCCGCGCTCAGCACGAAGCCGCCGGAAGGGAACAGCTCCCCGGCCGTGGTCCGAGCAGGGGTGAAATAGAGCCAGAAGTCTCGCACGACATCCGGGCCTATGACTCCGACGGACAGCGGGCCGGTGTACGACGCGTTTGAGTTGAGGGAGCAGGCGACGTACCGCGCCCAGTCCCCGGACGCCTCCCAGCACGGTTGCACGCGCGACAGGTCTCCGTGCGCGGGTACGAGCTTCAACGACCCGTGCTCCAACTTCTCCGACGGGATTCGGACGGTTTCGGACCCGATCGACCACCCTGTCGCGGTGACGGAGAGCCGAACCCAGAACGATTCGCCGCTCCAAACGACGGAGTTCGGCGTGTACGCCGACGCTGAGAACACGCCGTGGACCACAACATCCGGGACGTGCACACGCGCGATGAAGTCCGGAGCGACGAGACGCATCGTCATGTTCAAATGACCGACCGTGGCGTTATCCGGCGTCAGCCACACGAACACCGTCAGCTCCGCGGCAGAGAGCATCACATGCTGGTCCTGCAAGGAGCACACGCGGTACCCAGTGCTCGTGGTGTTCCAGCACCAGCTTGATTGAGACTGATCTGAGACGACACCCCAACGAACGGGGAGTTGAATGTCGATTTTATCCTCGGGAATCCACAGTTCTGCCTGCTTCGTTTCCTGCCAGGTGGTGGACAGGTGAACAGTGATGCGGACTTCGTCGCCAGAGGTTGAAGGGTACGGGGTGACAGAGGAGGAGTCCAACCGTAGTTGAGCGCCGACAGTCACGTTCGGAGCGTGGCGCAGCTCTTGCGTCCAGCCGCCGACGACGCGGAACGTAGCGTTCCATTCCCAAATCGTGTCAGGCTCCGGCGTGAGCCACACCGCCAGCGTCGCTGTGGAGGTGGCAATCGACAAGTCCCCGCACCTCCGCTCCGTGTCGGATACCGTCCGGCACACCTTTGCCGTCGATCGAGCGACCTCCGACGGTGCATCTCCCAACACGGAGTAATACACGGCGGTCCCCGATGCCAACGGTTCCACCGGAACCAGCACTGCAAAATCCGACGCGTTCGCGGAGGCGTGCAAGTCCAGGAACACAGCGACTTCTTCCCCAGGCGCCGAGGGATGCGGCGTCACAACCGACTCTTCGAGCGACACAGTTCGGACGACCGCCACCCCCGGCGCATGCCGCGCGGTGCTGTAATTCAACGCGTGGACCGCGAACACCAGGTCCAGCGCTCCGCCGACGCCGGGAGCAGGTTGAAACCGCACCCACAGACTCGTCGTCTGATTCGCGTCCCCTCCAAAAGACGTGGGCAAGTCGCACGAGATACCGTCTCTCGGCGTGGCTGTAGAGCAGGGTGCCCATGCCTCACTCAAGCGAGGGTCGACGCCAGTACCCGTGTGGTTCAAGCTGAACCGCACAGACGCAGAGTCGACGAACTCGACAGGTTGAAGGGTGAAGCGCTCTCCGCCAGCAGTCGCCGACGACGCGTAGATGGTGTACCCCAACACGATTTCGTCGCGCGGAAACGCGACGATCGGCCAAGCGACGGGCGTCGTTACTTCAAGGTCGAGCGCGCCCGCCGTCGGCACGCCCGGCGTGTCGACGAACGCCCGGAACCAGTCTGCTTCGATTACGACCGAGCCCTCCCAGTGCGCGGAGGGGTTGCCGCTGTGCTCGGGGGTGATGAAAATGAAGACATTTACGTCGTGCAAGGGACCGAAGGTCGCGGAATTGGACAACTCGCACAAAGCGGTGCTCGTCGCATTCCGCAGACAGAGCGTGGACTCGTGCAGGTCGCGGGTCAAGGCCCACCGCACGGCGCTCGAATCGTCGGTAAACGCTGTTTCGACCAAAATACGCTCGCCGCCAGAGGAGCGGACTGTCCCCTTGACCCGGTAGTGCAGGGCCACCGCACTGCCCAAGTAGTCAACCGCTTCGAGAGTCGCGTGTATCTCGCCGACCAACGCGACCGGGACGTCGACCGCGGCCGGCGCGAAGTTGTCCGCCCGCACCTCCAACGAGACGACGCCCGGCCCCGCCGCGCCGCCGGCGGCGTCGACGACAGCGTGGATCGCCATGACCTGCCTGCTATAACCGGCAGACCCAGCCAGCAGCTTCCCCCGTGCGTCGCACACCCAGCGGCCGCCCGTGGCTTCCGGGCAGGCGACCTGGTCGCCCGTGGCATTGTGCGCCCACATCAACGCGGAGGGTCGGAAGCCGTTGGAAAAAGAGACGAACGCTTGCTCGCCGCTGGACACGGGCCCGCTCGCGGAGACGGCGACGGTCACGGAGAGCCCGCCGCCGGAGACCACCAGCGCGGAAGGCCGCGCCTTCGGGTGGGTGGCTTCGACGGTGAACCGGCCGAGGACGTGCACGTACGGCACGTCGACGAAGTCGCGGAAGTTCTCGCCGTAGAACGCGACGGGTGCGCCGAGCCTGCCGATGGTCCGCTCGTTGGGCGTGAAAAACAGGTGCACGAACGCGCGCCGGGTGCCGAATTCCTCGGCCCCGGCGTCGTACAGTGACCGCAGGTCACACGCGGCGACCGCGGTTCCCTTGCGATCCTTGCCCTCGCACAGCACCGCCTTCGCCGCGTCCGCGGTGAGGCCCCACCGCAATTGCACAGTGTCGGGCTCGCTGCCCAGCGCCCATTGGGGGATGCTGACGGCCAGCTCCCCTTCGGGCCTGCCGGACACCCGCAGCTCGTACTGCAAACGCACCGGGGAATACGCGTACACAGGCTGCGCCGGGAAGACGAGCGACGCCGCAGACAGCAGCCCGAAGGAGCCCTGCACGTCGATGCTCGGCACGTCCCAGTTGTCGACGAAGTTGCTCGCTGTGAACCGCACCGTCGCGTTGAGCTCGCCGGCGGTCGTGTTCTTCGGCTCGAAAAACAGCCACACGTGCCGGATGCCGTCCGGCGTGTACACAGCCAGCCCGTCCGGCGTCGGCGCGCCCGTCATGTTGCACACGTAGAAGCACCCTTGGCACCCGTTCACGTACCACCCTTCGTCCAGCGGGCACGGCCAGGAATCCGCGTACCGGTCCGACCAGCCAAGTCGGACTGTGCCGGGTTCGGTTTTGTCGACGGAAATAGCGACCGCTTCTCCACCTTCGGAGTCGCCGGTCGAGCTGATCCCGTAGTGCGCTCGCACGGCGGTGCCTGACGGGACGACATGCGAAGGAAGGACGTGTGCCGTGCGGAAGGCGGAATAGAGATCGAGGCGGCCGAGCACGGTTAACGGCAGCGTGACAAGCAGGTCGTTGTAGTACGCCGCGCTGAGGATGAACCCGTCGCGCGCTGGATTCTCGAACAGCTCGCCGACTGTCGACCGCGCGGGAGTGAAGTATAGCCAGAACTCTCGCTCGACGTCCGGGCCAATCAACCCAACGGACCCAGTCGTAGTGTACGAGCCGTTTGGATTCAAGGAGCACGCCGTGAACTCCTCCCAGTCCCCGCCTGCCTGCCAGCACGGGATTGCGTCGGACAGGTCGAACCGGGCGAACGACCGTTTCAACGACCCTGCCTCTAGCTGAGACGAACGGACTCGAACGTGCTCGGAACCGACGGACCAACCCGTGCCGGCAACCGTGATGCGAACCCAGAACGATTCGCCGCTCCAGACCGTGGGGTCGGGTGCGTATGCCGTGACTGTGAACAACCCATGCACGAGGATAGGCGGCGACACGGTGTCGTGCGCGAATTCCGCGCCTCGTAGGAGGATGGTCATGTTCAAGAACCCGACCGTCGAGTTGTCTGGGGTGAGCCACACGTACACGAAGACGCTGTCCGCGCCGAGAACGAGGTTGTCGTCCTCCAAACTACAGATGCGGTACCCCGTTTGCGTGTCGTTCGCGCACCACCGCGCGAGGCTGCGGTCGGCCGTCGGTCCCCAGCGGACGGCGCGGGTCGTGTCGAGCTTGTGCTCGGGCAGCCAGATTTGCGCGGTCGTCGACGCCTGGCCGGTGGTCGCCACGCGGACGGCCACCCGGACCTCCTCGTTGGGAGCTGCCGGCGACGGGACCACTTCGTGCGATTCCACCGCCAAGGCGGCATGGACCGTCACGTTTGGCTGGTGCACAGTCTCCTTCAGCCACGGCCCGACCACGCGCACCGTCGCGTTCCACACCCAGTGGATCCCGGGCGTCGGCGTGAGCCACAGGACGACGCCTCTCGCCGACCGCCCGAGCGTGAACTCGCCGCAGCGCATCTCCTCATCGGAGGCACGCACGCAGCTACTCTTAGCGCCGCCGTCAAGCCCCCAAAGCGCATGCGCGCTCGCAAGCGCTTGGACCGGGACGAGGATGCTAGCACCCGTGGCATTCGCCGACGCGGAAAGCTGCAGGTGGACAGCCACCTCTTCGCCGACCGCCGCCACGGGCGGCACCACGATCGACTGGTCGACGGACACGGCCGCGGCGCAGAAGGCGCCGGGGGATATGGACGCCGCCGTGAAATTCGCGGCGTGGACCGCGACGTTGACGCCGAGGCTGCCGACGACTTCGACGGCAGGTTTCAACCGCAGCCAGATGCTCGTCGTCTCGTTGCCGTCGCCGCCCCAGGTCACCCCTTGGCTTTCAAGGTCGCACACCATCGAACCCGCGTCTCCACGTGCGCACGGCAACCAGCCATCACTCTCACGGTCTGCGTCCACGGGTTCGCCCGTTCGGTTCATGCTGAACGAAACTGACCCATCGGTGAATATCGACGACGGCCATACCGTCACGGCTTCACCCCCATCGGTGCGCGTCGACGATGCGACGGCGAAGTTCAACACGATGGGCTCCCCTGGGAACGCTACAACCGGCCACGCAACGGATGGGCCGGTTTCGATATCTAAAACGCCGGTGACGGTGACGGACGGCGTGTCGACGTGCGCAGCGAACCACATCGCTTCGAACGTGATCGACGCGCCCCAGTGAGACTCGGTCCGGCCGGTGTGCTCGGGGACTGCGAACACAAGCAGACGCGTGTCCTGCATGGGTCCGAAGACGACGTGTCCTTCCAGGAAGCAAATCACGACGTTGGTGCCGTTCTTTTGACACGAGTGGGCGGCGTGCACATCGTCGGTGACCCCCCACCTGATGTCCGCCGAGTCGTCGACCGAATCTGTCTGCAAGGTCAGTCGTTCGCCACCTCTCGAAGACACGGTACCGCGCACTCTGTACCGCAGCACGACAAGGCCCCCGGCGGGCGGTGCGTCGTAGGCGTCGAGAACCACCTCGAAGCCGCCGACCACCATCACCGACACACTGCTCCGCGCGGGCTTGAACTGCTTCGCGCTCACCTCGATCGACAGCCGGGCGGGGCCCGCTTCTCCGTACACTTCCTCCGCCACCGCGAAGAACCGCATGCGCTGCGCTTCGCCGCCCGCCCTCGGCAGCTTCCCGGAGACGTCGCAGGCCCACTGCCGGTCGGCCACCGGGACGCACGCCTCGGGCTCTGCGGTGCCGTTGTGCGCCCACGCGAGCGCGCGGGGCCGCAGGCTGTTCGGCATCGTGACCACCACCCGCTCGTCGGCGTACGGGGCGCCGGTTGCCGTCAGTGTGAAGGCGGCTGTGAAGGTCTCGCCTGGCTTCACGAAGGTGGGGGTTGCAGACGCGGTGATGGAGAATTTGCCGATGACGTGGATGCGCGGGTGGTCGACGACGCTGGCGTAGCGCTCGCCGGAGAAGGTGACGGCGGCGGCGAGGCCGCCGACGGTCGGCCACGCCGGCGTGAAGAACAGGAACACGCGCGACCGCGCGGCGCCGAACGCGTCGGTTCCGGCGGAAAACACGCCACGCAGGTCGCACGACGCGACGGCAACGCCGCCACGGGCAGCCACACCGCAGGGCTCGGCGTCATCGGCCGCGCCGGCCGCCGCCCACCGCAGCCGCGCCGCGCCCGGCTCCCCGCCGAGCGCCGACAGCGGCACGTCAACCGTCAGCTCGCCCTCAGGCTCGCCCGTCACGGCTAGCTCGTATTCAAGCCGTACCGGTGTGAGCGCATAGACCGGCTGCTGGGGGGTGACGAGCGCGGTGGTGCCCGCAAGGCCGAATTCGCCGATGACGACGACGTACGGCACGTCCCAGTTCGCGACGAAGTCGTCGGCGGTGAACCGCACGGTCGCGTTGAGCTCGCCGGCGGTCGTGTTCGTCGGCTCGAAGAACAGCCACACGTGCCGGACGCCGGTCGCCGGGAAGATCGGCGAGCCGTCCGGGGTCGGCAGCGCGGCGGTGAGGTTGCACACGAAGAAACACCCTTGGCAGCCGTCGTACCAACCGCCCACGTCGACCGGGCACTCGAAGGTGTCCGAATGCCTGTCGGTCCAGCCAACGCGAACGGTCCCGAGTTCGGCTTTGTCGGCGGGGAGGGCGATGGCTTCGCCTCCGTTTGAATCGCCGGTGGAACCGATGCCCCAGTGCGCTCGGATCAACGTCCCGGATGTGACAATGTGGGAAGGGAGAACCTGCGCCGACCGGAACGCCGCGTATGGGTCGAGACGGCCGAGCACCGTCAATTCCATGTTGACGAGCATCTCGTCGAAGTATGCTGCGCTCAAGATGAACCCATCGTGCTCTTTGACGGGAAAAAGCTGCCCGACCGTGGATACTGCCGGCGTGAAATACAACCACATGTCGACGACGACATCCGGTCCGATCAGCCCCAACGCGGAGTGCGCATCCAACGAGCCGTTCACGTTCACCGTGCACACGGTAAACCCCTGCCAGTCCCCTCCTCCACCCCAACACGGCTCCATCCTCTCGAAATCATCCCTGCCCGCCGTTCGCTTCAACGAGCCATCCTGCACCTTACTCGACGCGACCCTCACGTGCTCGGAGCCCACGGTCCACCCCGTCCCGGTGATCGACAGCCTGACCCAAAACGACTCCCCGCTCCAAACCACGGCGTCCGGGGTGTACGCGGTCGCTGAGAACTGCCCGTGGACCAGCACGGGAGGCAGCGCTGTGTCGTGCACGAAGTCCGGGCCCGACACGATGACGGTCATGTTCAAAAACCCGACGGTTCGGTTCTCCGGCGTCAGCCAGAGGTACACCTGCTGCTCTTCGCCGGAGAGAACCAAATCTTGAAGCTCGCAGACACGGTACCCGGTGCCCGTTCCATTCGCGCAGAAGATCGCGGTGGATCGATCCGGTGTGTGGGCCCACCGGACCGAGCTGGTCACGTCTAGCTTCGGTTCAGGCACTCGTATGACGATGCCTCCCACATCTTGTCCACTGGTGGACAAACGGACTGTGATCCTGACCTCCTCCCCTGCACGAGCAGGGTATGGAACCACTGTTTCGCTGTCCGCGATCAACAATGCCTGTACCGTAACGTTCGGAGTGTGAACCACTTCCCGTACCCATTCGCCGATGATCCGTACCGTGGCGTTCCATGACCACAGGGTGTCCGGTTCAGGGGTCATCCACAGCGCAACGTCTGTCTCTGCAGAGCGCAGATTCAGGCCTGTGCAAAATGCCTCCTGCTCTGAAACCGGGTCACACCTTGTGGCGAGTTGTCTTGCCCGCTGATGGTCCTCGTGGGTACCGTGAGCGGATGCTAGACCGAAGTACGCTGTGGTTCCTGACGCCAGCACCGGCGTCGGGACGACGAGCACACCGCTCGTCAGGTTCGACGAAGCGGCCAGGGTAAGGAACACGGCAACCTCTTGCCGGGGAACCGCGATCGTTGGCACAACCACGGAATCTAAAATGGACACTGTTCGGACGACACCGATGGCCGGCTTGTGTACGGCAGACGTGTAATTGTCCGCGTGAAAGCTGACGGTGACGTCGAGCAAGCCGCCGGCTCCTTGGACAGGCACAAACCGGAGCCAAACAAAAGTGGTCTCGTTGCTTCCGTCACCGAAGTGCGTCTCCGACGCCCCGATGTTGCACGTCGCATCGTCGGCATCCTCGCTGCCAGCGACGTTGCAAGATGTCCAACGGAGATCGTCCTCCCGCAAGTCCGCCGCCACACCGGTCGAGTTCAGGGAAAACATCACCCTCTCCAACCCGGGTGCCGACACGCGGACAAATTCGCCCCCTGCCGTTGTCCCCGTGGCGCTGACTCCGTACCCTACCGATACCCACTCCCCTGGCAGCGAAACGATTGGGTTAGCGATAACTTCGATGGTTTCGACGTCGAGAATCCCGGTGGTCTCGACGTGCGGAGTGTGCACTGTGGTCCGGAACCAGTCCGCTTCGAATGCGATCGACGCACCCCAGTGCGACGACGCCGCTGCGGTAAATTCAGGCGCCGCGAAAATGAAAACACTGACCTCATGTCGCGGGCTGTAGGCCACCTCTGACGACAAATCGCACACCGCCACCGCCTTCGTCGTATTGAACGAGCAAGGCCGAGCTGCATGGGGGCTCCGGGTCAGTCCCCACCGGACCTCGCCGGCGTCTTCCGCGTCATCCATTTTGATTGACGCCCTCTCTCCTCCGATCGACGAAACACTCCCCTTCACCCTGTAGTGCAGCACCACCGTTCCGCCGGCGCCCGCTCCCATACCCGCGAAAGTCTCCACCGATTGCAGCACGACGCGCGCCTCTCCGATCACGCCGACCTCGGATACAGCAGTCGCCTGCTCGAATCCTTCAGCGTGCACAGTCACGGAGATGAACCCGGGACCTGCCTTCCCGTTGACGCTATCAACGACCGCCAGCACCCTCATATCCTGTTTCCAAGGCCGTTCAAGGCCCTGACATAGCTTTCCATCTGCATCGCACAGCCAGCCGCCTGGCACGGCCGCAGACTCAACACAGCTCTCTGCCGCCGCCGTCTCGTTCGGTGCCCACAGCAGCGGACCGGGCCGTAACCCAGGTGACAGGGTTATCATCAAGTACTCGCGGTTCGTTGGACACCCTGTAGACGATAGTTCAAACACACTTTCAACTGTTGTTCCGGCTTCTACGGCTCTTGGCTTTGAGACCTGCGCCCTGACGCTGAATCTGCCTACTACATTAATAAACGGTACATCAACAGCACGCATGAAATGCTCCCCTTGGAAAGTCACCGGAGCTTCCAACGCGCCAACCGTGGTCCAAGCCGGCGTGAAGAAAAGGTATAACGACACCCGTTTGGCGGAAAAGTCGTCGATTCCTGCGGTGTAGATACTCCGTAGATCGCACGACACAACTGTCATTCCTTCTCGCACTGTCTCACGACAACTGGTTGCCTCCGTTGGCTCGTCAACCGTCGCCCACCGCACTTGAATCGAGTCTGGCTCCCCCCCTACTTTAGACGCAGGGATGTCTACAGTGAACTCCCCCTTTGGTTCACCAGTAATATGGAGCTCGTACTGCACAGTTATAGGAGTAACTGCACGGACGGGCTGAGACGGCTGAACTAGCGAAGTCGCCTCTACTCTACCCACATCTGCAACAACTAGAATATATGGTGCGTCCCAGTTCGAAACGAAGTTGTCGGCCGTGAATAACACGGTTGCGTTCAGTTCCCCCGCTGTCGTGTTCTTCGGCTCGAAGAACAGCCACACGTGCCGAGTCCCCGCAGAAGTGAAGACAGGCAATCCATCCGGTGTCGGTGCGCCTGTTGCATTGCAGACGAAGTAGCACCCTCTGCAGCCATCGACAAACCAGCCACCCTCATCAACCGGACACTCCCATGAATCCGCATACCGATCACTCCAGCCAAGACGCACTGTTCCGAGTTCTGCTTTCTCAACCGACAACGCGAATGCTTCCCCTCCTGTAGAATCTCCCGTAGACCCCA
>JAPJBO010001843.1:0-27795 GCA_030068145.1 Diplonema papillatum
TTCGGGCAGGCGATCCCGCCGCTGCCGACGAGCTCTTCGAGCTCGGGCGTTGACCACACGATGCGGTGCATGAAAATGGTCGGGAACCCCGAAAGGAGCTCGCCCAGAGGCACGCCGGTGTTTTTTTTCGCCGTGTGCCCCTTCGCGAACACGGCCGAAATCGCGTGCGGCGCGACCGCCGCGTTGCGCAGGGAGAGGACCACCTCGAGCGAATCAGCCCACCGCTGCTTCGGGAACGCGCGCATGATCCCGATCAGCGCGTCTCGCTGGTCGATAGTCATCGCGTCGCCGCCTTCGGCGCGCATGCAAGGCAGGCCACCCAGCGAGAGACTCGGCCGCGCCGGCTCTGCGTACGCGTCTGCATCGGCGGCGACCTGCCAAGGCAGCACGAAGTCGCCGGCTGGCGGGGGCAGCGCGGCGGGGTGCGGCTCCGCCTTCACCGCGCCCAGGTCGGGTCCCATCCCCGGTTCGCGCTTGACGGAAGACGTCACGCAGCCGGGCTCGCCTTTGACGGGCGGCAGCCTGCCGTCCGCGTCGGCGGTGGCAGCAGCTGCGGGCGGCGGCAGCCCCGGCTCCGCCTTGATCCCGGCGGCGGCGAAGTCGAACGGCGGGGCCGGCCCCGAACCGACCGGCTCCGCCTTCACGCGCTTCGCCGGCGGCTCCGCCGCCTCGCCCCCGGCGAGAGGCCTGCCCTTCCCGGCTGGGAAAATCTTGCTTTCGGGTTCAGGCACTGCTTGCCTGCTCGGGGGTGTGTACGGGTGCGCGGGTCTCGCCGGCGCGCCGCCGTAGTTCGTCCCGCGGCCGGCGCTGTACACGCCGGCCCCGTGCGCGATGAGCGGGGCGCCTAAGATGCTCGCCTTCGCGTCGCTGCGGGCCGAAAGAGCTGCCCCCAGCACCGAGTGGAGCTTGCTCGAGCGCCCGCCGGCCTCCGCTGCATACGGCGCCGGCTGCTGCCAAGGGCGGGTCTCGCCCGGCGACGGCCGCGGGTGGAGCCTGCTCTGCTCTGTGGCGGCGGCCGACGGGTGGAGCCTGCTCTGCTCTGTGGCGGCGGCCGGCGGGTGGAGTCTGCTCTGCTCTGTGGCGGCGGCCGGCGGGTGGCGCGGCGTGCCCCACGGCTGCGCCGGCGCCTCGTGCTTGGCGGGGTTCTCCGGCTTTCGGGGGGCGGCGGCGGCGGGGGCGCGGCGCCTGCCTCTGCCGGAGCCGGCGGCGCGCGGGTTGGCTGCGGGTTGCTTCGCCTCGGCTGGCTGGGCTGATTCCGCGCTGGGTGGTTGAGGGCCAGGCTCCTGCTGCTCCGCGTGGGGAGTCGGCGGGGCGGCGGGCGGGTCGGCAGGCGGCGGCAGCTCCGCGCCGGCGTCGTCGCTGGCGACCGAAGCCGCCGGCGGCGTGAACGTCGTGCCTGCTGCATTCGACCCGACGTCCGAACACGCAGCGCTCCTGATGTCGCTCCGGGGCGAAGAGCCGACGGTGGCCGAACCGTTCGAGTCCGATTCAGCCATCTCACATCTAGACAGCTAGCGTTGCCTTCCCACCCACCCTTCCGCCCACGACTGAACAGACGTGCGGAAGATAGCTTTGTGCTTCTTTGTTTTAGACTGTTTCTTGTAGTAAGCGGTCGGGTTTTAGGGTGAAAGTTCGCTTGACACACTCCAAAAAACTCCTTATTGAAGTGTGTGTGTGTGTGTGTCTTCTGACAAGTTGGCAAACGAAGGTTAGTTCTTCATACCTTAAATCCGCGTCGCAGTCCCCACTGATTAGCTCGCTGTATGTCTGCTTTCATAGGGTACGGTCACTGTTCAGTCTCAAAACTCATAATCCGCAACGACTGCTCTTTTGTCCACGGCTACTCGACTCCGTTGGCTTCATTTCACAAGGCATCCAGTTTAACTGGTTTTGAAACCGGTTTTGCAAGAAAGAAATTTGGACCGGAAATCTTTTGGACTTTTGGGGGGTCTGAAAAATATTTGGACTTTTTTCCGGTCCGGTATTAGCCTGTTGAACAACACTATCCACGACTTCGTTTCACCCACTTGCAGCGGCTTCACGCGGGCTTGGCTCTTAGTTCGAAGGCGTTGACAGGTGTTCGAGCTACGGGACACGCGGGCTTGGCTCTTAGTTCGAAGGCGTTGACAGGTGTTCGAGCTACGGGAACTTTTGCTTCACAACGTACCGAACCTCCTGGTACTGCATGGAGTCTATGGCCTGCACAGACATCCCAAGAAGAGAAACATCTCTCTGCTATCAGCCCTAGCCGACACCATCATACTCGGCAGGCGTCTGGAGGTGACGGTCTTTTATGATCTGCTGAAACATCTCCATGAAGGACAACGACCTGATGATCTCAAGGAGGTGTCGATCCTTCACTGCACCAATCTCAACATCGATGGCGCAAAAACACGACAGGGTCCCTTCCCTTTGCTTGTGCCCTGTTTTTGCATTAGCATGCAACACTCACTTAGTCAAGGTGAAATTTGCCGGCGTCACAGCTTTCGTGGTGCTGCAGCAACAGATAGGTCAGGGGGTCAAAACAAATTAGAGATTCGCAGCGAGCTTCTAATCCGGCGTTCCGCTGACGTGTCGTTGTTGGCCCCACGAGCGGGGTTTGGTGTTTCCGCAGCCGAAGCGCGGACTTCAGTGACCATCTGGAGCCCCCCCATGGCACCCTGTTGTGCCCTTCCCACAGAAGAAAGAAGAAAGAAATAGGCCGCTCTTGGTCCAGGAACGTGACGGTCAACCACAGCTTGCAAAGCTTGAGTCGGAGGCAGCACAGTGCCACAACCCCGTCCGCTCTGCCCTGCGGCTGACCGTCTCGACGAGCTTGTGTTCAGCGCGAGCGCCAAGCCACAAGGTGCGCCAAGCCTTGATGCTTTAGTTTGGGAAATCGGTAGCCACTTGACCCGTAGGCCCGTGGCTCTGCAGTACCGCCGAACACGTGAAGTAGCTTGGCTCTCGTGTAGCAGGCTTTCCCTGGTACCTTCCCACAGCAAAAAAGAAAAAAAATTTTTTTTTCAACTATTTTTTTTTCAACGGTTTCCCAAAATTTTCCGCGCGCTAGGACGCGGATCAAAAAAAAAAAAAAAATAGTCTGCCCTGAAGGAAAAGGTGTGTCAAAGGCGCGTCAAGTGTATGGCAGCGCGCAGAACGCCGCGTACGCGGCCGCCTGACGGCTCGCGTCCCAATGCCCTGCCAACCAGTCAAAGGAAGTGAAACCATTTGGCTGGAACCCCTGTTCGGGAGAATGGGAGTCGGTCATAAAACATAGGTTAAATTGACATGAGCCACTCAAAGAGAAAATGGAGTTTAACACTCCTGGCCGACGGTGTCCGAACCGTTCGAGCCCGACTCGGCCATCTCATATCTAGCAAGGCGCCTTCCCGTAAATCCATCGATTACTCAGGCTAAGTGAGTGCACGTTGTACGTCGGATGTCCTCAGTACACATGCATCTCGTTGGTGGACCGTAGATCATCCACAGGGTGGTGTGTGACAGAAGAAAGGCAACGAGGACAACACGCTCGCGTGCACACGGAAGCGAACAGCTCTAAATGCTTTTGCACCTTTATTTTCTTCTTTCGCGGGGGTTCTTACACACATGGTACTACCAATTTGTTGACGAGCTGGGAGGAAGGCGGGCGTGAGCATCCGGAGGGATCCTCGGTTATGAAGAATTGGGCGAGAATGCTGTGTGTTCCTGTGCAATGATTCGGAAAGCTCGTGCGGCAGACAAAAGGGGAGAGACCTCCCGTTTTGTGCAGAATTGAGCCGGTTCCAGCCCCTGCAGATAGACTGCTGATAGACTGCTACACAGCAGCAGGCGATTCGACGCAGTTCCAGATTCGGGGTGGACCGGCTTCAAGAGTCGTGTAACTGACAGTACCCGGAACACAACCTTGGAGTTGCATGAACTTCTGCAATGCTCCTTAACCTGAGAGAAAAAACTCTGGGGTGGATCCGAAAGCAATTTTGGCCCTGCACGAGCGTGTAGTTTGACAGCCTCCGCAGCCTCGGGGGCGGGGATGGGACGGAACGTGTGAACGAAAAGAAGAAAAACAGTCTAAAAACAACAGAAAGCTTACAACTTCGCGGTTCTAGTCGTATACACGAGGGGAAGAGAGATGAGAACTTGTGAGCAGTGCGCCGAAAGATCCCGGCACCAACCTAGGGAACACCGGGGACAACCCACTGGAAATAACAACAACAACGAATAGCTTGTTGTTCTCAACAGAAAAGTTGCGTCCTTCGCGAGTACGCTTACCAGTGTCGCCACGGGGAAACACTGGAAGCTCGGGCTCACAACGCAGAGGTCTGCTGTTCGTCCTCTGTCGGTTCGGTGACTTGGTTGATTCAGGAGAGGGGGGAACCGTTCGAGCAACGCACAGTCCCGACGCGCGGAACGAGGGTCACTCAGGTTCTGTTTATGTTGACAGCATCTAAGAAAAGGTGGGGGAGGGTGGGTGGGGGTAAACAGGTGGGGTTCGGCACGGTTCGGCACATTGAACGGCCGCGAAAGAAAAATGAAGAAACTGGTTTTGCTTTCAAAGGAGCTGTGCGAGTGCTTCCCCCGAGTCCGCCCGACTTTCGACCCGACAACAGGGCCGTCGGTTCGTTTTGGCAGCAGGACGGTTGGCCACGATAGGTGTGTCGCTGCTGAATGCACCTTTCCTCAGAATTGATGCATTGAGGCGGTCCACCCATATCCGCTGGAACTTGAAACCAAGCATTGCCTGCCTGTCTATCGACATGGTACGATCGAAGAGGTGACTAATGCAGACTTCGCTACAGATATTCTGCATCTCACCTCAAACAATCACTGTCTTCTACTACGTCCATCCGTATCACCCGGACTGTATAGAATTGCCGGGTACTGTCTTTGAAGGGGAAGGACGCAAGTTTTCGGCACACTGGTGGGAAACACTGGCACGCGCGATGGGACGCCGGGCCGACGGCAGTTTTTTCTACATCAGGAATAAACGCAAGCTTTTTTTCGTACGAGTAATCTACAGTGCCGAGAGGTACGGCGGGCGTGGGACGGGGTTGTGACAACGGGGAAACCCCTCCTGCAAAGTCACCACCGGAGCGCGGTGGTGCCGGGCGGCTCTAGTCCGATGGCTTTATCGAAGCGACGTCCAGTTGAAGCTGCGAGACTCTGTGGGGGTGGATGGGGGGGATCATAGTTTTGTGTGTAAGCCATACAAGTGTGCAAGCCATACAAGTAGTAGTAGTTTGTGTCGCTCAAGTTCGGAGAAGAACGGCACAATCTTTACAAACAAACGTGTACTCAAGTTAGCCGCTTGAGCGGCACCGATCCGAGCGCATACAGCAGCAGTGACGCGTCGCACAGTATTTGCCCTTCTGCCGTCATGAGCGTCAACGGAGCGAGTCGGAGCAGGCTTCACAGATGGGCGCTGAACAAATGCACTGGCATCACCAAAGATATGCCTTCGCTCTTTCGCTATCCTTTCAAAAACTGTTGCGTTGACGCATCCACACTTTTTTGTACAAGCACCTGCTATGTAGGAAATACTTGAGGAGGCTGCCAGCTGCAAAGATCAAAAGGAGGTAAATGTGCTGTAGCCCACACGAAACACAGGTGAATCTGGGTTTAGTGGCGGGCGTAAGCGTTCAACACAAAGCAGGCCGAGTTTGGGCCATCTCTTCAGGTTGTTCTTCTTCTTTTTCACCTGGTATGTCTTGAGTTAGGGATCTCCATGTGAAGCACGGACATGTAAACTGTGACAGTGACATGATCTTCAGTTTGGTGTTGGTTCGCTCATTGCTCAGTGTTAGATTTTTGGAACACATTGCAATGTCTCGAAAAAAAGAAAAAGAGGCACACTTGTTCTTGAGGTCGGTGACGTCGCGGGCTGTTCTCTCCATGACAGCTGCGTCGCCTTCTTTGCCGGTCTTCCAGCCTTTGAGGACGTCCACGTCCTTGCGAACGTCGCTGAGGGTCCGCTTGAGCTTGGAGATGTCCGCGGTGATGAGCTCGAAGTCGGCGTCGCCGGAGGTGTCTTTGGACTTGCTGCGGAGGCTCTGGATCGTCGTGTGGTGCTCGGCGATGGTGTCGACCATTTCCTGCGTGACTTGGTCCTGCTCTTCGAGCTTCGAATCGAACTCGGACAGCCGCGCTTCGACGGCGTCTATCCGAGCGCGCAGCTGGTCGTCTCCTCCGCTGGCTGGCGCCGCCTGCGTCGTTGACGGCGGGGGCGAGTAGGCTTGGGGCTGCGACACGGGGGCCGCCGCCCGCTGTTCTCTGATGACGCGGAGCTCTTCTCGGAGGCTCGTCGTGTCCTGGCGGAGGGTCGAGATGTCTGTTATCTGCCGTTCGAGCTCGCTCAGGCGGCGCGACGCCTCCGCCTCGAACTGCGGGTTGCCGCCGCTGGTGGCCGGGCCGCTGGGCATCGGCGGCGGCGGCGACTGCACAGGCGGCGGGTGGTAGCTGTGCTGCATCTGGTCCCGGAGTATCATCACTTGGTCCTTCAGCATCGAGATTTCCATCGACTTTTCGCGGTGCGCCTGAGGGAGGGGTGACGGGGTGCCAGTTAGCATGGCGCTTTCTTTTGTTTGTGCGCACTTGCGGAACTCACCTGCTTTCATGTACTGACGCGGCCAGTGCATTGTTAACACAAAAAACGCGAAGCCTTCAAGGGCTGCTTTGTGCTTATTTCGAAGAAGGGTAAAGGGGGGGGAAACAACACAACTACAAAGTCGTAGTATCATCATTTGGTCCTCCGGCCGAGACTCCCATGGGGGGAAAATCGTAGCTTAATGTTTACGGCAGAGCACTGCCTCTCATGCATGGTTGATGCTAGCATCAAGTCTTCTTCGAGGAAGATGTTGTCTAGGAGGAGGGATGCAAAATGGAAAGAGGTAAAAAAGGGGAGTGTACGGCTCCCAAAGTAAGGGGAAGAGATGGTCCCAACTTTTGGCCCAACAAAGACAGGCGCCTCGTTTTTGTTTTCGTTTTTATTTTCGCCTGCCGGTTGATCGTTTTCCCGTTTCATTTTCAGGTTTGGAATTATAATCAACCACGTGTGATGAAAACATACGTCAATCTGTGCTTTGTTGTCCACCATGCAGGCGTGGACCTGTTCTCCCAGCTGATCCATACGTTGCGGGATGATGTGCAGCTGTCAGGGTGGGGTTGTCGTAGAGAGCTAATCCCAGGGTTAGTTGATGTGTTCCTGAACTCGGCATCCGTAATGAAAAATGATAACGAAAGACTCGTGTTTATCATGAAACTAGAGTTTTCGTTGACCGCACTACTGAGACCATCTCCTGGACGTGGTTTCAGGTGGAAAATTGGCAAATGATCATGATGAAAAGGTCCTACTCGGGCGGTTCAGTTTTCCTCACACACTTGCATGTGGCTAAAAGAAAACCCTATGCACCGCGAGAGATAAGGGACTAGATGTTTTCGTTGACCCCACTACCCTGAACTCACATCCCGGAAGTAATTAAATAAAGGCGCACCTCGCGTGCGAGCTCGTAGCTCTTGACGGCGGTCTCCATGGCGGGCCGGACCTTGTTCTCTTCGAGCGACTGGAGGGCCTTTTCGATGCGTTCGTGTGAAGGCTGGCCGGCGACCGCTATCTGGATCTTCTCCAGCGCCGTCGCAAGCTCCTCATCGGCCGCCTTGCGCTGCAGCTCGATGCTTTTGATGCGCCCGTCAAACAGGTCTGTTCGGTTGGCATATAGAGTGAAAGCAGGGAGATTGGATCCAAGGTAGTACATTCGCAAGGCTAAAACTTAAAGGAATTGACGGAATGACACCACCAGGCGTGGAGTATGCGGCTTAATTTGACTCAACACGGGGAATTTTACTAGGTCAGGACGATCTCAAGGATTGACAGATTGAGAGCTCTTTCTCGATGAATTGTGTGGTGGTGCATGGCCGCTCCTGGTTGGTGGAGTGATTTGTCAGGTTGATTCCGTTAACGAACGAGATCTCGACCCTTAAATAGGTGGGCGTGTCGTTGTAGGGGGTGTCTTTTGGCATCGGCGGCTTGCTGCTTACCCGAGACGCGCACTACTTCTTAAGGGGACTGCGCGCGACTTAGCGATTTGACCGTTGGGTAGATTTTCCTTGAATTAACTACCAAGGTACCAGGCTGACTATCCTGTTCATTCTGTGTTTGTGCGATTTGGCCTGGACGCGTTCAGGTTAAACCGCCAACGTACCTTTTTAGCTGTAACAAGTATGCTCTCGAATAGTTACTGGCGATCGCCAAAAGAAAAGGGACCCACGTGGCGAATGTGGCTTTGAAGTTGAAGCAACGCCACGCCAGCACCGGTCGATAAGTTAAGGAAACAAGGACTATCCCACGCGAAGCCAACTGAGTCGTTCATCCCTTGGGCTTTGCTTGTTCTGCTGGCGGCCACCTGCCCAAGCAAGCCAAGCCACCCGCTGATCCCCCAAGGCTCCCTCCCCTGTACCTCAGGCCCGACTCGCCAGCCGGGGGTCGCATGCCGCCCGGTATCCCTTCGCTACCTGAGTCCATCAGAAATGCCGAACGTTGGTGGAAAACGGATACCTAGTTCATGCCCGAGCTTGTCGCGCAGTTCTTCCATACGCTCGTTGTGCGCTTGCATGATGTGCACGGTGCCGTCATGCACGTACGTTTCGAAGCCTGTCCGCAATGCCTCCTGCGTTGTTGCAAAGTTATGTTGCTGTACTTCACACCAGCAAGGAGAACACCCAAGCAAAAACTGGCCCCCCGGGGAGCGTAGTACTAGCTTGCAAGACAACCACTCGGGCGGCCCCAATCCGAGCGCAGGTAGCAGCAGTGGCGCGTCGGCATAATTGCACTACAGGCACCGGGGGAAAGAAGATCCCCGGGCAGGTAGAGCCACTACCAGCAAGATACGGACTACCACATCTTTGCGTCGAGACACACGGGACGAGTTCTCGCAGGGCTCCTGCACACAAAGGGACAGTAGCACCCCTGTTGCATACCAAGGACTTCTCCAGCATCATGGTTCGTTGGTCCAAAGCGGAGGCGTGGTTTTTCGCGTCTGCTCCGATCGTCTCCGCCATGCCGACCCTTTCTTCGATGCCTGCGGGTGCAAGGTTGGAAAAATTGCTATGCCATGCGAGGTCGACTGAAACCGAAACACGGCACGAAAGCAAAAGAAACAAGAGCTTCTTGGCAACTGCGCGGCCTAAGGCGGCGGCTTAACAGTTTGATTGGAAAGATTAGTATGGCGCTTTCCTTTGTTTGTGCGCACACGCTGTCAACTACTAATTCTTAGTACCAACAAGTGCATTGTTAACACAAAAAAAAGCACCCTGGGGGTAGGTGGCGGGGGAGAATCTTGGTTTAATGCCAAGACAGAACGCTGCCTCTCAATCAGTCGCCATCGAAGAAGATGCTAATAAATTAAAACTGTAAGGGGGAAGGAAACACACCTCTCAGGTCATTTCGCATGCACTGCAAGACTTCCTCGAGGCCCTCGATGTGCTGTTGAAGCGCTGCACGCAGTTGCGACTTCAGCAATGCCTCTGCTTCGTGCCACTTGCGCTCGACTTCCAGTGTCCTGTTTGATTTATGATGGGTACCGACGAAGGACGAATAGGCGGCTGATGAATAGATTTTGCCTCAGTACCATCTTCCTCCTACCGATGTCTGTCCTTGCTGGCTCACTGCTGTTCTGTCCTCACTGTCGTGTGACGGAAAATCGAAGGCAGAAAGGCCACACAAGTGTTCTGGGATGCTTATAGTGACGCCTCCAGACAAGACCATGGCACCAGGAGGGGGCACGCGAGGAACGAACTGTGATGATGCTCATATTAGAGCTGTATAAGCCCCATATGAGAGCCGTCATTCGCACAAACCGCGGCCGATACAAAACTAGTGATAACGAAGAGACAGTGATCGTTTTGAGCTGGATTCAGGAGAGCGACGAGCTTCTCATTTCCTCCATCACTTCATGTTCGGAGTGGTACGTCCTCCTCCTGCGTATACTGGCTTCGTCTGCTGCTCGTCTTCACCGTCGCGCGGTGCAAAAATCGAAGGTAGAAGGCAGACAGTGATTCTAGTGTGCTTGTCAACAATCGTTAAGCTCTGCGATGCTATACGTCACGACAGAAAAAAAAAGCACACTGCTTCTCGGACAGCTCGGCGATCTGCCGCATGACGGCGACCTTCTCGTCGAGCGTCTGGGCGAGCTTCCGCTCGGAGTCGAAGATTTTCTGCCCCTGCTCGTCGACGCGGTCTTGCAGCTGGCGGACCGACTGCTCGACCCGGTCTTCGAGCCGGTGGATTCGGTCGGCGTCCTCGTTGAGCCGGTTGTCCAGGTGGTTGATGCGCTGGTCGGCGACGGTGACCCTGGCGGCCGCGTCCGTGACGTCCTTCATCAGCCTCTGCTCGATGTCCATCACGCTCGTGCCGAACCGCGTCACCGCGCCGTCCACACGCGACCGAAGGTCACCCAGCGTGTTTTGCAGCTCGGACACGTGGTTGTCCAAGGAGAGCTCCGCGTTTTGAAGGCGGCTGCCGTGCGACGTGACGGTGTTCTGCACGTTGTGCACGCTCTGCTCGAGGTTGGAAATCGCGGCGAGGGCTGACTGCAGCTGGTTCGCGCGCTCGGGGGTGTGTTGGCTCGCGTCCTTGTCCCGCTGGAATATGTGGTGGTGGTGCAGCCCGCTCAGCGTCTCTTCGATCATCGACATTTTGCTCTGCACGCCGAGCAGCTGTTCCGCGGTCGCCGTGTTCAACGCGCCGAGCTGGTCCCTTTGGTACCCGAGCTGCGACGAGGCCCATTTCTCGATTTGATCCTTCACCGTAGATATCATCCCACCGACCATGCTTTGAATCGCGGTCCGCAGTCCAGTCGGGAGGTATGCCGGCGCCTGAGACCCGGCCATACCCGGCATGCGGCCTTGCAGCTGAGCGTCGATATCTTCGATCATCATGTCGTTGTACACTTTCCGAATGTCTGTCGTTGTCGTGACGTCGTGCTGCGTGGTTCTTCCACGGGGTGTCCCGGCCTGTTGCCCGACGAGGACCTTGTCGAGGACGTGTTGGAGCATGTCGACCTTGACCTCCAAGTTCGACTTTGCGCCGTAAGCGTGGTCGTCGGCGAGCAGGTGCTGCACGTCGTGCGGGCCGTTTCCGAGTGCTTCTATCCGCTCAACGCGCTGCCGGAGCATCCTCACGTCTTCGACCGTTGGCGTCCCGTCCCTCGCGGCGGCCGCCAGCATTACCTGCGGGCTGTTCGCCGACTGGAACCCGCCGACGCAGCGCGTCTGCATCAGGCTGGCAATCTGCGGTGTGTGCGTTCTTAGAGTTAAAGTTCGCTAGAGATGGTATTTTTAGGGTCTCCGGGCGACCGTCGTTAAATGGGTTCTTTTCGAGCAAGTAAGGCTACGTGGGTGCGGGTTGCTTCTTTCCGTGATTCCGGCGATGCTAGCCTGTGATACACACCATCAGGAAATGTTGATGCGGTTTCGGGGTCAACTGGCCCAATTTACTCGTGCGCACAGCACGGTAGGCACCCTAATTATTGCTTCGAGATGGCTTGATCCGCAAACCCCTCACGCGGCGTTGTCGCGTTTGCGGGTCAAATGGAAAGGGAACAACAACAGTACCCCGCTTCCTTCCACAAATCTGAGGGTTTTAAAACAAAGCCTTCACCTCCCTGGAACGTCTGACGAGAAATCGAGAGCAAACGAGACGGAACCAAGAAAAGGAACGCTCGTACCTGGTTCTGAATGATGCGGACATCCTCCTCTAGCTGTCGCTGCTGCACTTGGAGGCGGCGGGTGGCCACCGGGTCGTCGTCCATAGCGATCTGCTTAGGTAAGTGGGGGGAGTTCTGTTGATAATTGGAATCAGGTGGGCCAGGCTGGATCCGGGAAAAAAAAAAGTTCAACAATCCATTTTCCTAGGCAATTTCCCTTAGGAAAGTGCAAAATTTTGGCAGCACCCAATTCTTTGCAGGTCAGACCCGGAGACCAGGTTACTACACAAATATGCGGGTTAAGGATCTGTCCGTGTGTCACAGTGAAAAATCCCAAGCAAAAATTTCACCTTTGGTGAAGGACAGAGGCGGAGGTCACGCCTTCGCGGCCTGTGGACATGGTCAACAGGATCGTCAATGTGTCACCACTTCAGATCTCTGCATCCGGGTTGCGGAATGTTCACGCATTCCCTTTCGGCAATCCTGCACGTCCGAGCAAGCTCGTCAGTGGCAGCTTTGAGGCGAGCAATTACACCTTAGCATTTACACCAGTCCCAGGGCCTCTCCCACATGCGTGCATTCCCATCGCCACCGCTATCGTGTCGCCTTTTTTCAAGAGCGAGAGAGAGAGAGTCAGAAAGAGAGCCCTGCATTAAGGACGAACTCGGCCACTTGCCGATGACTTTACTAGTTATACAAGACTGACTGTACCAGTTATGCAGAACGAATGGCTGAAACCCCACGTCAACACCACCCCACGGCTGTGACATGCACTGCACAATACCAGGCGTTACCACAGGTCAGCACCAAGCAAGCAACACCAATGCCACCCGTAGCCCTCAAGGAAACATCCTCTGTCCCTCAGCCCCTCCAACACGACGCGGCCGACACGGCAGAGCACCTACGGAGTACCACCAACAGCATACCGTGATACCACATACTCAGCTGTGCTGTGTGCGCGTGCACCTGCCCGAATAGCGGGTCCAGCAAACACATACATCAGTACCTATGTAGTAGCACGTATGCCACACCACGAGCGGTATGTACCACGGAGGATACGTAGTACCACATACCACATAGGGAACGCGGGGGCATGCCTAGGAAGAGGGCATCGAGCGTCCGGCAGGAGCACGCGCGGCACACCGTTTTAGGTAAGACGAGAGGCACCGGTTCGCTTCGTCAAAGGACAATACCAACAATGGCACAACCGTGTACGAAAGGTGAAACAAGAATGCGGGTTCTTCGGCAGGGCACGGCGCATACCTTTTGCGCGAATTGATTGTCGTCGAAATTGCGGTCGAAAGCCTGCCGATGCGTAGGTGGAGGAGAACCACGGGCGATGCCGTGAGCCGGAATCGACTTCTGGACATCTCGGATTTGAACCTGTGTGTGCGCGTGTGTCGGTCTGTCTGCAGCGCCTTCGTGTTTGAGACCGTTGGAAATTCCCCCTCTTTGATGCTCGGCAACCTACTTTGTCATCGAGAAACAGAGACCACAGGTCCGCACTGTAAAAACGCTCGCAACGTGTCAGCCACCGATATATTAGGGCGAAGCGGATACGGCAACGACGAAAGTCTGGCGGAGGCTACTCATTAAATGTGCTGTCGCCACACGAAAGACAGGGAAATCTCTGGGGTTAAGCGTTCAACGAAAGAAGGCGGACTACTGTTTTCTCATGGAAACAAGGACAAGGCAGTCCCTCGAGTACTTCTTGCTTTTGTGTGGGCTTTTGTGTGGTTGTGCCTCAGAAATACCTCCGTCAGTCGGCTGAACCGGGAGCTACCGGAGAACGTGTGGTTCGATTGCGGGCTAATGAAACCTCAGGTGCGTCTTTTTCCCATTCAAGAAAAACACTCGAGGGGCTGCCTTGTGTTTACTTCGAAGGAGGGAGAAATGTGAACGGGTTTTTGCCTAGAGGCTTTTCGTGTTATTTTGCTTTGAGCTATCTTTGTGTCTGTGCTTTCAGTCATCTTCTTAACCATGGGTAAGTGCGCAAAGGGTGCCAGCCGACGTTTAGCATTGAGTTCTTGAAGTACACTGCACTGTTTAGCAGCGGCTGCCAAACATCCCGTGACACCGCGCAAGGTGGTAAAACGCTCTTTTCGATTGCTTTTGATGGGGCGAAAAATACGACTACAAATTGGGATGACGTTTTTGGAATACCGACGGACATTGTCCGTCGAAAATGGGGGGGGGGGGGGGTACCCACCCACCCCCTAGAAATCCCGAGAAATCTTTTTTTTAACCTAACAATTTTCCCCCGCGAAGCGGGGAAATTTTTTTTTTGGGGCACTTTTTGTGGGGGCTTGGCCCCGCGCAGCGGGAATTTTTTTTTTTGAGGTTTTTTTTTGGACCCGTGTTAAGATCATCCCAAACCATTATGCGCAACTTTGTGCAACAACCCGAAAGTATGCGGAACAGCCCAAACAACTATGCGCAACTATGCGGAACAACCTGAAACTATGCGGAAAAGCCCAAACAACTATGCGCAACTGTGCGCAACAACCTGAAACTATGCGGAACAACCCAAACAACTCCGGCAAGCAAAAAAGAATCGGGAAGGTGTGACTGACATTCTTTGATCCTGTTGGTTCAGGCTTGTTCAGGAGTGCTACCATTTACCGGGATATTACTAGTCGTCGAAGCCAGCCCCACCCCGAATTCTTCTGGTGTCGATTCGAGGTGGTCGTGCTCGTCTAGCCATGCGTCTTGCTCCAGTCCCTCAGTAAACTGCAACAACTATGCGGAACAACCTGAAACTATGCGGAACAACCCAAACAACTCCGGCAGGCTCACGTGGGTGCGGCGCGGAATGGCGGGGCCTACTGCATCCTCGAACGTGCTGCGGACGTCCATCGATACCGCGAACGTGGTATACTTGGTGGTCGTCGTCTTTCAGAAGGGACTTGCTGCCATTTCTTTTGTTATTCCGATTCCTCTGGAAACCGGTGCCCAAAACCGCGCATAGTTGTTTGGGCTTTTCCGCATAGTTGCGCATAGTTGCGCATAGTTGCGCATAGTTGTTTGGGCTGTTCCGCATAGTTGCGCATACTTGCGCATAGTTGTTTGGGCTGTTCCGCATACTTTGGGGTCGTTCCGCATAGTTCCGCATAGTTGCGCATAGTTGCGCATAGTTGCGCATAGTTGTTTGGGCTGTTCCGCATAGTTGCGCATAGTTGCGCAGAGTTGTTTGGGTTGTTCCGTACTTGCGCATAGTTTTCGGGGACCAAAATTGGACCAAAATTGGAACAAAATTGGACCAAAATTGGACCAAAATTGGACCAAAATTGGACCAAAATTGGACCAAAATTGGACCAAAATTGGACCAAAATTGGACCAAAATTGGACCAAAATTGGACCAAAATTGGACCAAAATTGGACCAAAATTGGACCAAAATTGGACCAAAATTGGACCAAAATTGGACCAAAATTGGACCAAAATTGGACCAAAATTGGACCAAAATTGGACCAAAATTGGACCAAAAATTGGACCAAATTGGACAAAATTGGACCAAAATTGACCAAAATTGGACCAAAATTGGACCAAAATTGGACCAAAATTGGACCAAAATTGGACCAAAATTGGACCAAAATTGGACCAAAATTGGACCAAAATTGGACCAAAATTGGACCAAAATTGGACCAAAATTGGACCAAAATTGGACCAAAATTGGACCAAAATTGGACCAAAAGGGACCAAAATTGGACCAAAATTGGACCAAAATTGGACCAAAATTGGACCAAAATTGGACCAAAATTGGACCAAAATTGGACCAAAATTGGACCAAAATTGGACCAAAATTGGACCAAAATTGGACCAAAATTGGACCAAAATTGGACCAAAATTGGACCAAAATTGGACCAAAATTGGACCAAAATTGGACCAAAATTGGACCAAAATTGGACCAAAATTGGACCAAAAATGGACCAGTATTAGGGGGGGGGGGGGGGTACCCACCCACCCCCGGCCACGGCCCCAGGGTGGGACATTGTCCGTCGGTATTCCAAAAACGTCGTCCCAAAGTGGGTCTTTTTTGTTGGAACGCTTACGCCCGCCACTGCCCAGATTCACCTGTGTTTCGTGTGGGCTACAGCACATTTACCTTCTTTGATCTTTTGCAGCTGGCAGCCTCCTCAAGTATTTCCTACAAAGCAGGTGCTTATACAATAATAAAATCCTCACTCCTATGCTTGTGTCTGTCACTCTCGTCCACCGCTCCTGCTCTGCTTGGTTGGAGTAAAAAGGTGAAGCCAGAAAGCTGCTTATCTTGCTGCTGACCACATGAAGTGGTGCCACAGGAACTCCGAAGAAAAATGAAGCAAGTGGGAAGGGAGGGAGGGGAAGCAAGCTACTTTGTTCCTCTGGACGGATTGGAGCGGCAAACCTGTCGTTCGGATTATTATTTGTCTTCAAAGAAACAAGTTTCTTTTCCTACCAAAAAAAAAGAACGAGAGAGAGAGAGAGAGAGAGAGAGAGAGAGAGATAGAGAGAGAGAGAGAGAGAGAGAGAGAGAGAGAGAGAGAGAGAGAGAGAGAGAGAGAGAGAAGAGAGAGAGAGAGAGAGAGAAGAGAGAGAGAGAGAGAAAGAGAGAGAGAGAGAGAGAGAGAGAACACATCAAAACAAGTCAAAGGGTGTGGGCCTCCACCGTCAGGTGGCCCCCACCGTCAGGTGGGCAGGCTAGTTTCGGGGTGGCTCCCTGGGAGGGACAGGGGCGGGGTTGTCACGCCTTAGCAGTCCCAGGGCCTCTCCCCTCCCACCTATATGTGTTCTCGCTGTCATCGCTACCGCGCTGACATTTCCGAGAACACATAAAACAAGTCAAAGGGTGTGGCACGTCACGCGAAGCGGAAAGCGGCGCCGGGAACCGAGGCAACGAGGCTCCCCGCGTGTACGGGTCCGCCTGCTGTTCGCCGGACGGCACCCAGCCAGGACACAGGACGATCCTTCTGCGCTCGGCAACACGAAGAGACCGGGACAAAACGCGATTCGCGGCGTACGAGGAAGAACTCCCCTTCGCCACGGCGCCGACAACCGCCGCGTTGTCGATGCGGCACCGCTGCGCCCCCGGCGCCCAGCACAGCCGAACCACACCTTCCGCGAACGCCAACATCTCCTTCAAGTTGATGTGGGCGTCCGCGTCCGGTCCCGCGAACACGCCCTGCCGCCCATCCACGAACCGGCCTTCCGCCTCCAGCAGCGCCGCCCACGCCCGCGAGCTGGCGTCCGTCCACAGGACGCTCCCTGTGTCCTCAGGAACGCCGCCCACGACCCACGGGTTCTCCCGGACGATCTTCCGGAGCGCGCCCAGCTCCCGTCTTGCCGACGGAGGAACGTCGACGACCTCGTCCCACACCGGCGCTGCGGCGTCCACCATGCGCCCGCCGAGCCTTCCCGCGAACGACAGCAACGCCGCGAAGTGGCAGCGGGGCACTGCCAGGATGTCCGTCGCCCAGACGGCGCCCCCGAAAACTTCGGCGAACTGTCGGGCCGTCGCTCTGCCGGAAAGCACCGCCGTCATCCCGCTGCCGCCGACCCACCGCTCCGCCCACGCCGGGTCGAGCCTGTGCCGCTGCGTCTCGGCAGCCAGGTCGAACTCCACACCCACACACACGAACCGCGAGCGAACCTGCCACAGCGCGTCGTCGCCTTCCGCCCGCACTTCGACCCGCGCCGCCTGCGCCCGCTTCCGAAAAACGGCCACGTTCCGCTCTGCCTCGTCCAGCGTCCCACCCAAGACAAGGAAGTTGTCCACCCAGGCGAGGCCCAGGTCCCGGACCAGCACGTTCGACGCGCGCTGCGCAATGCACGGCGCCCAAGACCACCCCATGCACAGCACGTTCAACAGCATGTCGCACCCCTTCATACCAATCCCGAAATATCGCGAAATGCTCGCGTCTACTGGGAACTGGTAGAAGTACGACACGCCGTCGCACTGCATGGCGAACCGGTGCCTCTCGACCTCGGCGATGAAGTCGCGCAGCCGGGGCAGGTCCATGCTGGGCGGCCGGCGCATCGCGTCGTTCAGCGGCCGGGCATCCAGAACGAGACGTGCCGTTCGTCCGTCCTTCTTCGGCGTCGTGAAGGCCTTCATGGCGAATGCCGGCCGCGAACGTGCGTCGCTCGCCACCCCGCACGACCGCAGAGTCGCCCGGTGTCGCTCCATCCCGCGCGACGGCACCCGGCACCCGCCTGCGGCGTCCCCAGACACGAAAGCCTCCGCAAACGCTACCGGATCCATCAACATCGGCAGCACCTCGCGGAATCGACCGACACCGTCCATCGCCGCCAACGCCTCCACGTCGATGCGGTTCGACGTTACCCTCGCCAGAGGGAGCCCCGCGTCCGCCCGCCTACCCGGAGCCACTCGACACCCTGGAAGTGAGGGCGTCGACGAGTAGGTCGAGCTGGACACGTTGTCCGGGGCTTCGTCGTACACCGCCAGCCCGCCCGCGATGCCCTGCAGCCGCCTCTGCAGCCCTGCAAGACGCGACGCATCCCGACCCACTCCGCCTACACGGCCACCGCGACCGGCCGGCTGCGGGCCCCCAACGGCAAGCACCCACGTCGGCGAGAGCGAACGGCGGCCGCACCCGTCCCCGCGGCGCTTTCCCCCGTCCACCCTCGGTCGCTTCCTCACCCAGCGACCAAAGGCCTGCCGCTCGTCGTCCGGCTCGTCCGCCCGACTGCGGCCGTCCACCCGCACCACGCGCTCCACCGGACGGGTTGTGGGCCCTCCCGTCCATCTCCACCACGCGCGCGTCCATGTCACCGCCATTCCAACCCTACCATTCGGAGTCCCGAGAGCAGTAAGGCGGTTGTCACGCCTTAGCAGTCCCAGGGCCTCTCCCCTCCCACCTATATGTGTTCTCGCTGTCATCGCTACCGCGCTGACATTTCCGAGAGAGAGAGAGAGAGAGAGAGAGAGAGAGAGAGAGAGAGAGAGAGAGAGAGAGAGAGAGAGAGTGCAGGGACCATCTCTCCGAGGAGTATCCGGTCGCCCCACAAAAACGACAGAACCCCCGGCTGAGAGAATAGATACCTGCAGGAGCTTCAGCTGGTCTTGGTAGACCATCCACTCGTCGTTGGAGATCTCGAGGGTCGCGCCGCCGCGCTGCGGGGAGATGCGGCGGTGGAGGGGCGCGGCGCCCCGCTCGAGCTCTGCAACGCGCTGCCCGACGGCCTCCTGCCCGAGCTGCAGCTGCGTCAGCGTCGTCCGGAGCTCCTGCGGGTTGACGTCCGGCGCCGCCTGCTGCTTTTCGCGGCGGGTCGTCACCAGCTGCTGGCGCAGCTCCTCGATCTCCCGCGTGCGCTCGGCCCGCTCCTGCTGGATGAGCCGGTGCAATGCGGCGACGTCGCTGCTACTGGCTCCGCCGGCCTGCTCGTTGAACGACGGCCGCGCCGACGCCTTGACCATCGTCGGGCTCCCGTCTTCCGACACTTCTGGCTGCCGGCCCGGATTCGGCCACAGCTTCGGCAGGTGCTGCGCAGACTGGGCGGACGGTGTGTGCGGCCGGCTACCGGCGCCGTGCGCGTCGGACGCGTATTCGCTCGGGACTTGTTGCCCGATCCGCGCTGACGACGACGCCTCGCGGCGGTGCGTCTTGTCCTCGACGAGGCCGACCTCTTCGACGATGACGCCGCAGCGCGGGTCGACGGACCGTTTCCTGCAGATGTCGTCGAGCTGCAGGTGCACCTTGTAAGTGCTGGTCACCTCGACTCTGCAGAGCAACCCGACGTACTCGATGGCAGGGGCGGCGCCGTGCGTCGCGAAGCTCTTCAGCTGCACGCTGCTTTGCAACCCTCTCACCACGGACTCGAGGTTCGCAGCGGAGGTGATGCAAATAAGCTTGTCGAACCATGCCTGTGGGAAGGGGCGAGACGGGGATTCAATACCGTTTTGTGACGCTGCTTACTGGCGGCCTCCCCGCCCTTTTTAGTGCTACACAATGTTGCGGGTTGCCCTTCAATGTATTGTGCAGGCTAAAAAGACGTACGCAGCGTGTTTCGGTGGTTGATCACAGAGTTCCTTACCTGGAAATGACACAGGGTAAATACAAGTGGGAAACCGATCAACCGGCACGCGCAAAATTCTCGCCGGGGTTGTTTTCGGAATTCCCGGAACTGTTTGCATCTTCCGGTCTTGCGGGCTGACAAAAGCATGCCAAAACACTCAACAGCGCAGCCATGTGTGCACTCTTGGGATGCTTGCAGTTTGCGCAAGTAGAGTACACTGTATCCACGTCGTCTTAAACCGCAAGAGGAAAGTAAGTTTTTAGAGGGACCATTCGACGCGGCCGGTGTTTGAATTTTGTAAGTTTTTGGAGGGTGCTATTCGCAGAGGTGTTTGAATTTTGAAGGAGGCAAACCTTGATGACCTCTACGTGCGGGAGGGACCTCTCTTCGCAGAAGTGGCGGAGTTCTTTGGCGTAGTACGCCTTGTCCTCCCTGGGGCCGCGCGTCGCGTGGCCGCCGGAGAGGGTGACGACGAACCGTCGCTGCTCTTCGCCGGAGAACACGTTGTTGATCTGCAGGCGGGGCACCGCCTGCTTCAACGCGCCGCTCATCGCCCTCAGGTCAGCCAACTGCCCCGACATTGGGGCCGCCTGCGAGAACGTCAGTGTATAAGACACGGCGGACGTGTCGATGCCTGACACGTAGTCCCAGTCGACCAGTGGCAGCTTGCCTGAAGGCGCCACAGGGGCGCGGTCGGACATGAGGACCATCTGCTTCTCAGGGGTGCCAAACCAGCGCTGCGAGTGCTTCGTGAAGATCGCGAAGAGGCTGTTCGGGCAGATCGGCAGCTTCCGCTCGATCAGCTCGTCGAGCATGTTCGCCAGCTTCACCGTGAACGAGCTCCCGAGCCGCGGCGGGCTGCTGATGAACGAGAACCCGATCCTCGGCGCCGGCCCCGGCACTGGCTGGTCGATGGCCGCGCGGGGGAACGAAGCGGCGGTTTCTCTGCGGCAGGGTGGTCGTGGTTCGGGTCGTTGGAATTCTAGCGAGCAGAAGAGTTGACTGACTACGAATACGCACTCCTTTTCCTGACGGATCCTGGGACAGATCGAATCGACCTATCATCTATAGTGCACAGATAAACGACGCGACCCTCATTTTCTGAATACATCCGAGATCTGATTTCAGCAGGGACTGCCATCTTCTCCATCCAGTGCTTCCGCAGCATTGCAGAGTGGAAAGAGTTGACCGCAGGGTACTTTGTGGTCTATGCGCACAGAACTGAAGCGAAGACTTGCCAACGAACTTCAACTCAAGCTTTTGCATGGCGATAAACAGAGAATCAAGGCCTCGAAGCCGCGTGGGGTGCAAACAGCAAGAAAAAGCGGGGAAACCTGTGGTGGCTGCTATAGTCGACGACGAGCAGCGCCCTTTCGCGGTTGGGAGACATAATCTTCGACAGCTCGTCGACACGGAGCATGTTGTCGTGGGTCTGCGCGTTGCCGTCGGTAGGCACGAGGTTGAGGCAGCCGTCCTCGACGATACCGTGCGTCGAGATGAAGACGAAAAGCAAGCCCTGCGAGCCAAGAGTCTCGCGCATGTCTTGGATTGCGCGGAAAACGTTTTGAAACCGCGGCTTGCTTTGCGCGTCCTTCTGCGCCGAAGTGAGCATCGTGATGTGGTCGAACCGGAAAGTCCGCAGCCGCTCTTCGATGAGCTGCGCATCCCGCAGCGGCATAGGCAAGTTGGCGACATCGCCTTGCTCGAACTCCGTCACGCCCACCACCACAGCACCGCGTGCCGTTACACGGTCGCCGTCATACGAAACTTTCTTCACCTGCTCCGCATTCGCGAGTGTCTTCGGGACCTGAGGCTCGTGCAGGGCCTCCCAAAGGCCATCCATCCGCGCACACTTGTTCAGCTCCTTTCCCGGAAGCCAAACGGAATGAGCTGGTTCGCTGGAGGGCCGGCTCCCACCCCAACCTCTCCTGTTTTGTGTTTTCGTGTTTTGGTTTCCACTGTAGCGGCGATGTATTCCAGCTGGTGATTCCCAGCTCCAGTGATGGCGATCGATTGGCCAAGACTACCAGGTCCCAGGTTTCTGAAGCTTTGACCACTCGTCGCATGCCTCCTCCGGCCAGCGATCGGGAAATGGTTGTGTGTTCCATACCGCACCTGTCCTAAAACCAGGCCCACACTGCTGTCCTATCTGCCCTGAAACCAGGCCCATACTGCTGTCCTATCTGCCCTAAAACCAGGCCCACACTGCTGTCCTATCTGCCATAAAACCAGGCCCACACTGCTGTCCTGTCTGCATCTGGAGACAGGACAGGTTCAGCGCTGATGTCCGCCTTCAGTGTCCGTGGCTCTTCGTAGCTCGTCACAAAACGAAACCACCCATGCTACGAGAGCACAAGCAAATGCGTCGCGGGGAGAAGGCCCCTACAGCCGTGTATGAGCAATCAATCAGTTCAAAAACTCACAACCCCGGCTCTGATGGTGCGGCAGCGACTCGCTGACTTGTCTTCTTTTTACGGCGGCAATCTGCGAAGTAAAATGGTAGGGACACGTTTGTCTTTGATTGAACAACTCGGTTGTTTCTTTCGGGAAGGGTTGCGTACTGATGGGACTGGACAGGACACAAAAGAGTGTCGCCCAGCGGGGGGGAGCAGAAATGAAGTGACGCAGGGTCTGCGAGAGAAAGGTGACATCGTAAAAAAAACAAGCAAGCTCAGGGAAAGGGGCGAATGAGATAGGGAGGAGGAGATGACCGGGAGACTGGGGGAACGAAGAGGGAGGACTTGGGGGACGAGGGGGCAGTAAAACTTTCGGCGACACACTTCGGTGACATGACGCACCTGTACTACTGGTGCGCAAACAATGCCCTGTACTATTGGTACGCAACCAATGCCCTGTACTACTGGTACGCAACAATGCCCTGTACTATCGGTACGCAACAAATGCCCTGTACTATTGGTACGCAACAAATGCCCTGTACTATTGGTGCGCAAGAAGGGCATCCAGCTGAATAATTGAACCTCTTACTGCGGTGGCTAGTGGAACGTGACGGCTGCCCCCGGGTCCGTCTGAAGAAACGACGGTTTCTGCTTGCATCATGTCATCAATTCTCGCCTGTATTACTGTCCAGTCTGGCATCAACAACGAAAATGCTCGAAGGCGCCGCCGGTGCCCATTTCGACGGAAGCTTTAGATGGGCATAAGCCAAATGTGGATGTGCGTTTTCTTTTGTTGAACGCCGACACCCGGCACTAAACTAACTGAGAATAAGGTGTGTCAGTGCTTCGCTGTGGATACGGCGCAGTTTCTCCTTTCCTAATCCGCAACAGGCGGCCTCCTCGAGTATTTCCTAAAGAAAGAAATCAGTCCTATTCGTTGTCATTTACCACCTGGAAAAGCAGTCCCCCTCTGGGGCATGTTCAGTTGTGGTATGGGACTGTCCATGGGTTTGTCAGTGTTCACTGGGGACATTTCGTCCTCTCCCTGCACGTATCTCAGGACAGTACTTCCCTGAGTCAGGAGGGAAGATCTTAGTTTGATGTTTAGACAGAACAATGCCTCGCACGCAAGTTTGATGCTTTGAGGGGGGCGAATGCCAACGAATAGAACTGATGAAGTAAAAAGAGTTTGCCTGTTTCGTTTGATACAAAGAGCGAGATGGAAGGAATGAAAGAGCATGCGTGACTCAGCCGTGTTTTAAAGGTGAGATGAGAGACATCGGCTCATTCTGTCAAAGGACCATACCACCAACGCAACAAGAGTCCGGTCATACGGCGGCTTCGCGCGAGCGATTGCTGTGCTTGCAGGTTGTTTGCCTGACGACAAAACAACTCAGTTGTCACGACAAACGCAAGGCGGTACGCTCATTAGCCTGCCACTGACTCGCTACACCTAAGGCAGAGCCCCAATAATCAAGAGGTTTGCTAATCCGAACAAGTTGAATCTCGCTTGTGCGCTTCCCTACGATTAATTACATGTGCATGTGCCTAACGTATGGGTAGTGAGTGACATATTAGCTTGTCTTGAGCAGACGCACTAGAAAACGCGAAACCCTGGAGGGAAAACAAAAAGGTAAAACAGAAGAATCGGGAAGCAGGAATGTTAAAACACTCTGGGGGGGTGGAGAGGAAGGGGTTTCGCGTTCATTGTCTACGCAGAGAGAACGTGAGCTTGAAACCGGGGCTGGGAGGTCTCGGAGGCTTCTGCCCTTAGCTCCAGCGTTCTGCGTTCTGGGAGAATCGCCTGGTCAAACGCTTTGCACGACGTTCTCCGACCGAGAAGCAAGGGCCACCACAGGAGCAAGTAGGTACGTGCGGACACCATTACTGCAAGCAGTGCATCGTCCCCCTCCTCGAGACAAAGCACCTGCTGCCCCGTGACAGGCTGCGAAGTGAAGCTGACGGCGAATGACCTGCGCTCGACACCTGCTTTGACCAGCAAAGCCAACCAACTCCTCGTCCGGTGTCCGAACGACGTGCGGGGATGCGCCTGGTCCGGCCCGCTGGCCGACAGGGAGCCGAACACGAAGTGAGGTGGGTCCTATCCGTGCTTCGGTCGTTCCCAAGCGAAGTAGGATCTCGAAGTTTGAACTTGATATGCAGCAACAATCTGTGACGATAGACTGCACAAGCCGCAACAGACTACCTCTTTTGCACGCGTCGTGTCATGCTTCAGTCGCTTCTTGCCCCGCGTACCGTTTGTCTCCGGTGCGCGCTTCAAGTCCGACGTGTTCCCAAGCGAAGTAGGATCTTGAAGTGTCTGCAGACACGACAGCCGCGTGATTCTGGTCGTGGCCGTTCGGGGAATCGAAGTTCCCCATTTTCCCTCGAGAGCGGGAAGGGCTGCAAGCCTTTCTCAGGAAAGGGTCAAAGCCGACCCCGTTTTGGCTGCTGCCGAAGGTAGGCGGCGAGAGCCACCTTTTGTTTGTGTACACGTGGAGAGTCCTGTTTGATAGCTACACCCCACTATACGCAACAATGACAAACGCGTTTGTTACCAGGAGAACTGCAAAGGGTCGCCCGCTTCCGGCGACCCTTGCAGGGGGGGGGAAAGGAAAGAAAACAAAACTTGTCACATTTTGAGTGAGGAAGACGGCAAAGGGAGGACCACGGACTGGAAGCATTTACAGAGGGTGGAGGACTTCGTATTTTTCTCTTCCTGGTTATAAGTTTCTTTTTTTTTCCTGTCGAAATATCAGCTCCTTCCGTTGTTCATTGTGGGTTGGCCTTCGGCTACTGCTGTGCAGAACGCACGTCACGACGTTCGGCCTATAGTTCAAGTGCCATAGGCAGCTTTCGTACGCGTGTTCGCAAGGCGAAGACCTCGTCTCGAGAATCTTTTTCTTGCGGGCCGCGTGTCACAATTTCAAAACTGACGCGGCACCGGTGCGAGAAGAACTGTGAAAACGGGGGTTTTGCCCTGCTGGGTGTCCATGTTTTTCTACCGATACTTTTATCTGTATGAAGCGGAGGGGGTCAAGAACTTTGTTGAACGCTTACGCCCGCCACTGAACCCAGATTCACCTGTGTTTCGTGCTTCGTTCGGACTACAGCACATTTACCTCCTTTGATCTTTTGCAGCTGGCAGCCTCCTCAAGTATTTCCTACAAAGCAGGTGCTTTTACAAAAGAAATTCTGGACGAACTTCTACACGCACTCCTACGCACGCCTGGCTTTGCCACAGCAGTAGCGCGGCCCTGGGTGGACGCTTGAGCATCATGCATTCAGTGCAGGTGAGATGATCAAGGTACTTCCACTGTGACCATTAAAACAAAGAACAAACGTTGTTGCAGCGGATTGTCGGGAGAGGCTCTAGATCTATGAAAGAAGGTAAAAAGGAAGGTTGTTGAATGGGGAACGGTGCCAAGGCGGGGGGAAGAGGGGACAAGTGAGGACGTCCCGAAGATTTTTTGAAAACGGAAAACGGGATCATATATTCGTCTTGTGGTGCGCCGTGCCCTGCGATGGAGTCTGGTCTCTGTCACGATGCAAAAAGTTACCTGTCCCAGGCGCAAGCTCAATCCGCGAGTCCTGGTCCGGTCTGGAACCGGGATGGGGAAGTTTCATCTTGCCCTTACTTGCAGCAATTGCAACGAACAGTACGCAGCATCAGCCCAGGCCCTCGACCAGCAAGCAGAATTTCCACCTTTCCTGCTACAACCGTACACGAGTAGGAGAAGGAACGGAATTTTAGAGTTTTTCGTTGACCGCCTTGCCCCGAACACAAGTTCTGGACGTGATTACGGTGGCAATCGATCATGATGAGGGTCCTAGCCACCGGCCTCACACATGGCATGTACGCGCGGAGGCAACCAACATCGTTGGTTGCCTCGGCTTAAAGTAGGGTTCGTTTGACTTTCTCACGTGCAGCCGTCGTTCCGGAAACGTTCCCTTCAGTACGGTACTTGGGCCTATTCATTCTTCCTGATCGTAATCGAGTTTCGTATTGTGTTGTACAGAGCAATCGATTGTAACCGCCGCGTAATCTTTGGGTTAGAATGCAAAGAATCTGTGGCGATAATCTGCATCAATGTAACCGCCGCGTAATCGAACTCGGGTCATTTTCAAGGGGGGGTAGGTGAATTGACTTAGTACCGCTGAAAATAAAATTGAAAGGGCCGGTGCTGTGAAGTGGGGTCACTTCTTCCCTTCAAGGTGAGGGATGGGAGGGGGGGAAATCTTAGTTTTTTTTTTTTTTTTTTTTTGGCAGGACACTGCCTCTCAGGGGGGGAAGGGTCCGCTCTGAGCTGGAAAAGATGAACGAAGAAATGATTCTAAGGGAGGGAGAGGAGACAGGGGAAATCTACGGTTTGGGTGCAAACTTAGAGGGGAGTCATGAGCGGGATAGGAGGGGAGACGGGGGGAATCTTAGCTTAATGTTTAGGCAGGACTGCCTCTCATACGAGGGAAGAGCGGACTGGGGAATGCAAGAAGCGTGCTTGGAATAATATGTGCACGTCCACGGCCACCTGACTGCACCGCTTTGGATTCCTTTAAGTCGCGGACGCATTAGGGACCATCAACAGCATGGAAGAACTTGAGTGTTTGCAGACAGGGCAGTGATACGAGTCGGGCTTGAGACGTGCCTTTTCGTACCTCGCTGCAACATAAAATTTGTTTGTGCGATTTGACCTGTACGCGTTCAGGTTAAACCGCTGAACGTTCCTTTTTAGCTGTAACAAGTATGCTCACTAAGGAGGTGGTCACGGATTATCGCAAAAAAATACTCGACGTAGCTGCTTCGACTCCGAATGGAAGGGAGGAAATATAGAGGTAAGGGGCAAATACAATACAAACACAATCTGATTTGTTCTTCGCTTACACCATCGTGTGTTGTTTTCTCACTCAGGACTTTGACCTGTTGTGTTTGTGTGATTTGTCGTGTAGGGGTAGACCCGCATGACCTCACGTCCGTTCAACACGTGGTTCGGTAGTTACAGCACTTGGCATCCCTTCTGCTCTTTGTCGGGCAGCATCGTCGAGCATTTCCTTTCAAGCTGGCGCTTATGTAAAAAAAAAAAAAAAACAGCAGATGTCGCACCCTGTCGGGATCGCCACACCTACCTTCTCCCTTGGCGCACTCCTGTTCTGCCGCAATGCCCGCGGCTCCCGATTTCTTCCGGGCCTTCTAGCGTGTTGTGCCAATGAAGTTGTTACGAACAAGGAGTAATCCAAACTGGTTGCTGCATCCTTTCTTGCGGTCGGTCCTGCTCATTTTCCTTTCGTGTTTTTCTTTTTGGAACGTTCGTTTTGAGAGTCCGGGATAAGCCTCCGAGTGATCTTCGGCAACTGGGTTCTCTTTTTCCTTCTTTTGGACTGCTCACAGCAACTGGGTTCTTTTTTTCTTCGACTGTTTATTGCGGTTAAGAAGTCGTTGCTCCGATTGACATGCGACGCGGGTGGGGCGGGGTTCTTTGAAGAGTTAGGTCAGAGTCTGGGCACAAGGGGCGATTATTTTGCGCTAAAAAGCGACACTTTACAACCAGGAGTCACCGCGCTGGCAGCCCCTCGTCCGTCCCTGCATTGAGGTACTCGGTGACGGAAGGAGGCCCGGGCTGCGGAGTCCAGTTATTTTTTTTTTTTGGGGGGGGGGGGGGGGGGGGGGGGGGGGGGGGGGGGGGGGGGGGGGGGGGGGGGGGGGGGGGGG
>JAPJBO010001844.1:0-27699 GCA_030068145.1 Diplonema papillatum
CAGGAGACATGGTGACCCACTACGACGAGAAAGTCCTAAGGGACCCAGGGTGTGTTGAGGCGTAAAAAGCTTACACCGAGCCACTCGAAGTTCTCGTACAGAAAGTGAAGAACAAGAAGGCAACCCGTGTCCCCGACGTCGACTGCGAGACATGCCACCGAAGAACGGAGGGCTCCACAAAAGAGCTCTACGTTTTCCCAAGGGAGATGGATGTGGCTCTTAAGCAAGATCCCATATATTTACTACGTTTTACAAGGTTGCCGACCAAATTTACCAATTCTTACAAACGTCACAATCATAGCAAGATGAATGAAAAAAGACCCCGCCTCGTTTACCCATGCCGTTCATTTGAAGGAATCCATCCGTGAGACTTACGCCGTCCAAGTGCCCGTGCCTTGCAACCCTTGAGTGCAAGTATAATATTATACTTCCTCCCGTTACGATACCGCTCCTGGGGGGCAGGGAAAAAGAGCGAAGGATGAAAAGCAATGGTGAGGTCCGTCCCCTTCGATGTGGTTGTTGCAAACGAATATGCTCCGAGGTAATCAACAAACCACGAAAGGGCTCCAAGCGCGGCACGTCAAGTGACCCACCGCCAGCAGCAAAGAAACGAAAGTGCGCCAGATGTGGTGATTCGGGTCACAACGTTTTGACATGCAAGAAGCAGGATGATACATAGCAGATCGGTGAATGTCGTTTTCCCTTGCTCCTTATCAAACAAAGATGGAACCCAAAAAACACCGAATCCCAATGTGGAGAGCGGCTCACAACGTGTACTTTCCGGACAAGAAGATGCCACATGTCAACATATGACACGGAAGATTTGTCGTTTGCCCAAGATCATCCATTCTCTGTCGCCAGCGTCTTGACCCTGATGACGTGAATCTGAAAGTAACACCTCCCGCTTCAGGCTGCCCGTGATGCAGTCTGCATCTGATTGCTACCACCCACACATTGTGTTCGTGTCGTTGTACATTTTAGCCGCTCACCCAATGACACAGATGGGACGGCTCTGTCTGCAGCCAGCGCGAAGGGTTACTTAGAAGTTGTCAAGGAATTGATCGCAGCTGGTGCCAAGGTCGACGTGCCGAACCATTGTATGTTTTCCGATGCGAAGAATGTTTTTTTTGTTCATGTGGAGGCAGATGACATCACAGAAGAGGCATAGGTATTGCAGAAGGGGGTACAGCTACTGGACGTCCGGCTCAGCAAACTCGAAGGCTTGAATGTAGCCGGTGCTTCTCACTGGCCCCGGTTCACGCCAGCGTCCTCCTCCAAACCCTCGCTACCTCTATTTATGTCTCTCTTTCTCTTTTCTTCCCGCCCTCCCTGCCCCAGAAAAGATGATTGGGTGGGTCGCGTTTCTGCGGACCTTGTTCAATGAGGAAGAGTGGAGGGACGTGAGTAGAAGCCTCCGAGGCCTCCCGGACGATACGACCCTTCTGACACTGGAGAGGCTTCCGATGTGGGCACTTCCGGTGCGTGTGCCCAGTCCTGAGCTGTACCGCAGAGTACAGGACTTGGTGAGAGCGCGTGATCAGAGCTCTCCTGCGCTGGTCAGTCCCGTAACACCGGTTGAGAAGAGGTCAACGTCTCAGCGGCGGGCGCTAAAGCGTGCCCTCGAGGACGTCCCCCTGATGCGGCCCGCCCTCGCATGAGGAGCCTGTACACGACTGCAGGCACAAGGAGGGTCAACAACTCGAACACGGCCACGTACAGGGAGTGGCGTGCGAGCGAGGGCGTGCATCCATACCCGACGACGGTCCGGAGGCTTGAGAACTTCGGCGGATACCTGTAGGCATGAAAGATGAGGCGTACAAGGCGCCCCACAACATCATCAACGCCATCTTAGCCGAGGACACGGCGGATGGTTGGGTTCTCGAGAATCCTGCTGACGACATCCGCAGGATGATCAGAGCGTTGAAGAGAGCGGCGCCTGACCCTGAGAGCGACGAGCCCCGAGGCGCCGCACAGTCCCGTCAGATCTTCGGCTTCGTGCGGACCGTTGGCGGGTACGGCGCGGATGTGCAGCTGCTGGGTGAGCACTTCACTCTCCATGCAGTCGATCCTGACGGAGGATGTCCGCGTCGGCGAGGGCGGCGTGAGGGTTGGATCGACTATGTTCAAGGCAACAGGGACGTGCAGTAGATACCTCACCTTTGAAAGCATCAATCTGTTGCCCCCTTTGCTCCTGCCGAATGGACCCGACAGCGTGCCAGAGTCTATTCTGTACTGCCCTGTCGAGGTCTTTTCCCTTCTGAAACTCATGGCCAAGGGGAAACGCCTCTTGTGCCCGTTTCCCGTCCATGCCTCGTTTAGGGATGCCCTCCGCGGGACTGCGGGGAAGCGGGGCATCCTGCAGCCGTTCAACGACGCCGACTGCTCGGGACGGACGAGGGCGCGTTTTCTAACCCACAGTGCCCGGATAGATGGTTGTTGCATCCCTTCTGAAAGCGGGTATGGACCCCATGCAGGTTCAAAAGATGGGTGATTGGGCATCAGGAGACATGGTGACCCACTACGACGAGAAAGTCCTAAGGGACCCAGGGTGTGTTGAGGCGTAAAAAGCTTACACCGAGCCACTCGAAGTTCTCGTACAGAAAGTGAAGAACAAGAAGGCAACCCGTGTCCCCGACGTCGACTGCGAGACATGCCACCGAAGAACGGAGGGCTCCACAAAAGAGCTCTACGTTTTCCCAAGGGAGATGGATGTGGCTCTTAAGCAAGATCCCATATATTTACTACGTTTTACAAGGTTGCCGACCAAATTTACTAATTCTTACAAACGTCGCAATCATAGCAAGATGAATGAAAAAAGACCCCGCCTCGTTTACCCATGCCGTTCATTTGAAGGAATCCATCCGTGAGACTTACGCCGTCCAAGTGCCCGTGCCTTGCAACCCTTGAGTGCAAGTATAATATTATACTTCCTCCCGTTACGATACCGCTCCTGGGGGGCAGGGAAAAAAAGCGAAGGATGAAAAGCAATGGTGAGGTCCGTCCCCTTCGATGTGGTTGTTGCAAACGAATATGCTCCGAGGTAATCAACAAACCACGAAAGGGCTCCAAGCGCGGCACGTCAAGTGACCCACCGCCAGCAGCAAAGAAATGAAAGTGCGCCAGATGTGGTGATTCGGGTCACAACGTTTTGACATGCAAGAAGCAGGATGATACATAGCAGATCGGTGAATGTCGTTTTCCCTTGTTCCCTTATCAAACAAAGATGGAACCCAAAAACACCGAATTCCAATGTGGAGAGCGGCTCACAACGTGTACTTTCCGGACAAGAAGATGCCACATGTCAACATATGACACGGAAGATTTGTGTTTGCCCAAGATCATCCATTCTCTGTCGCCAGCGTCTCGACCCTGAGACGTGAATCTGAAAGTAACACCTCCCGCTTCAGGCTGCCCGTGATGCAGTCTGCATCTGATTGCTACCACCCACACATTGTGTTCGTGTCGTTGTACATTTTAGCCGCTCACCCAATGACACAGATGGTTCGACGGCTCTGTATATTGCCAGCCTGAATGGTCACTTGAAGGTTGTCAAGGAATTGATCGCAGCTGGTGCCAAGGTCGACGTGCCGGACAAGTGTATGTTTTACGATGCGAAGAATGTTTTTTTGTTCATGTGGAGGCAGATGACATCACAGAAGAGGCATAGGTATTGCAGAAGGGGGTACAGCTACTGGACGTCCGGCTCAGCAAACTCGAAGGCTTGAATGTAGCCGGTGCTTCTCACTGGCCCCGACGCACGCCAGCGTCCTCCTCCAAACCCTCGCTACCTCTATTTATGTCTCTCTTTCTCTTTTCTTCCCGCCCTCCCTGCCCCAGAAAAGATGATTGGGTGGGTCGCGTTTCTGCGGACCTTGTTCAATGAGGAAGAGTGGAGGGACGTGAGTAGAAGCCTCCGAGGCCTCCCGGACGATACGCCCCTTCTGACACTGGAGAGGCTTCCGATGTGGGCACTTCCGGTGCGTGTGCCCAGTCCTGAGCTGTACCGCAGAGTACAGGACTTGGTGAGAGCGCGTGATCAGAGCTCTCCTGCGCTGGTCAGTCCCGTAACACGGGTTGAGAAGAGGTCAACGTCTCAGCGGCGGGCGCTAAAGCGTGCCCTCGAGGACGTCCCCCTGATGCGGCCCGCCCTCGCATGAGGAGCCTGTACACGACTGCAGGCACAAGGAGGGTCAACAACTCGAACACGGCCACGTACAGGGAGTGGCGTGCGAGCGAGGGCGTGCATCCATACCCGACGACGGTCCGGAGGCTTGAGAACTTCGGCGGATACCTGTAGGCATGAAAGATGAGGCGTACAAGGCGCCCCACAACATCATCAACGCCATCTTAGCCGAGGACACGGCGGATGGTTGGGTTCTCGAGAATCCTGCTGACGACATCCGCAGGATGATCAGAGCGTTAAGAGAGCGGCGCCTGACCCTGAGAGCGACGAGCCCCGAGGCGCCGCACAGTCCCGTCAGATCTTCGGCTTCGTGCGGACCGTTGGCGGGTACGGCGCGGATGTGCAGCTGCTGGGTGAGCACTTCACTCTCCATGCAGTCGATCCTGACGGAGGATGTCCGCGTCGGCGAGGGCGGCGTGAGGGTTGGATCGACTATGTTCAAGGCAACAGGGACGTGCAGTAGATACCTCACCTTTGAAAGCATCAATCTGTTGCCCCCTTTGCTCCTGCCGAATGGACCCGACAGCGTGCCAGAGTCTATTCTGTACTGCCCTGTCGAGGTCTTTTCCCTTCTGAAACTCATGGCCAAGGGGAAACGCCTCTTGTGCCGGTTTCCCGTCCATGCCTCGTTTAGGGATGCCCTCCGCGGGACTGCGGGGAAGCGGGGCATCCTGCAGCCGTTCAACGACGCCGACTGCTCGGGACGGACGAGGGCGCGTTTTCTAACCCACAGTGCCCGGATAGATGGTTGTTGCATCCCTTCTGAAAGCGGGTATGGACCCCATGCAGGTTCAAAAGATGGGTGATTGGGCATCAGGAGACATGGTGACCCACTACGACGAGAAAGTCCTAAGGGACCCAGGGTGTGTTGAGGCGTAAAAAGCTTACACCGAGCCACTCGAAGTTCTCGTACAGAAAGTGAAGAACAAGAAGGCAACCCGTGTCCCCGACGTCGACTGCGAGACATGCCACCGAAGAACGGAGGGCTCCACAAAAGAGCTCTACGTTTTCCCAAGGGAGATGGATGTGGCTCTTAAGCAAGATCCCATATATTTACTACGTTTTACAAGGTTGCCGACCAAATTTACTAATTCTTACAAACGTCGCAATCATAGCAAGATGAATGAAAAAAGACCCCGCCTCGTTTACCCATGCCGTTCATTTGAAGGAATCCATCCGTGAGACTTACGCCGTCCAAGTGCCCGTGCCTTGCAACCCTTGAGTGCAAGTATAATATTATACTTCCTCCCGTTACGATACCGCTCCTGGGGGGCAGGGAAAAAAAGCGAAGGATGAAAAGCAATGGTCCCTTCGATGTGGTTGTTGCAAACGAATATGCTCCGAGGTAATCAACAAACCACGAAAGGGCTCCAAGCGCGGCACGTCAAGTGACCCACCGCCAGCAGCAAAGAAACGAAAGTGCGCCAGATGTGGTGATTCGGGTCACAACGTTTTGACATGCAAGAAGCAGGATGATACATAGCAGATCGGTGAATGTCGTTTTCCCTTGTTCCCTTATCAAACAAAGATGGAACCCAAAAAACACCGAATTCCAATGTGGAGAGCGGCTCACAACGTGTACTTTCCGGACAAGAAGATGCCACATGTCAACATATGACACGGAAGATTTGTGTTTGCCCAAGATCATCCATTCTCTGTCGCCAGCGTCTCGACCCTGAGACGTGAATCTGAAAGTAACACCTCCCGCTTCAGGCTGCCCGTGATGCAGTGTGCATCTGATTGCTACCACCCACACACTGTGTTCGTGTCATTGTACATTTTAGCCGCTCACCCAATGACACAGATGGTGACACGGCTCTCTATTTAGCCAGGAGCAGTGGTCACTCAGAAGTTGTCACGCAGTTGATCGCAGCTGGTGCCAACGTCGCTCCCCCCAGTCGGGCCTAAATCCGACGGGTTGGACCTCAGCAGCATGAAGGTGCAAGGGCGGGTCCTGGTGGACATGCGACGGGCCGAGTGGCACCATGTGTTGCGGGACAGCTGGGTCAGTCCGCTGGTCAGTAGGCAGCACAGTGTAGACTACGTGGTACGGCGTACTTGGAATCTCAAAGGAGAAGGCCGCCATGACGACCACGGGTACCCAAGCAGGTACTTTTCCCTACATGGCGCCTGAGGTTCAGAACAACCATCGATACTCGTTTCCTGCTGACATGTACAGCATGGGCTGCACAGCATGGCAGCTCATCAATGGGCGCACACCGTGGGAATGGGTTACGCTGCTTGGTTTCTTGACCCAGCATCAAGCCGGTCTTCCAATGGACAGCATACAGGCAACACCCACGATAGCGCCCGGGCTGGTGGAGCTCATAGCAAGCCTGCTGAAGTACAACCCAGGAGACCGGTGCACCAACGCTGATGCAATAACTAAATGTCAGCAACTGAGAGAGCAGCATGTGTAGAGACGCAAGAACTACGTCGCAGATGCGTACAGCAGCGAACGTTAACAGCGAGAACTGGATTCGCCCCCGAAAAGGGATGAAAGAGTTGCGACGAAGCCCGTTTCCGGTATGTCTTCTTTGTCACAGCGCGGATGCTGACAGGGAAGTGGAGATGGTGCAAGCTGTCGACAGGCGAATAGAAGAAGATTGGGCAATTGCGAAGGAAAGAATCATGATCACTCACCTTCCAACCTCCTTTTTGACCACCTTGTGTCTGCGGTGTCTACTTTTCACGTTGCCACTCAAAACAGAATCAGGACTATCTAGTGGTATTCTGTAGCCCCTGAGCAGACGAGCGCCCCACGACCGAACGCAGCGACCCCGTCATCGATCGAATGTAGATGACAGAACGGCCACAAGCAAGAAAAGGGCCTTCTTCAAGAGCACTCAATCCAGCTTTACACCGCAGTGCGAGGTTTCCCAACACGGGCAGGCTAGGGTCACGTAGAATCTAAGGAAGAGTCAAAACAATCTAATCAACAACCGACAGACGGTTTTATTGCTCTCGTTCAAGCACCAGATACTTCTTTCTTTCACAACAAGCCCATGCACTTCTTCCCATCCCGACTCCCTCTTTCCTCCATATTACACACTGCGACTACAACTCATTGCGGAAGCACGCTCTCGTACTTATGCCCATTCTGTCTCGAATGCTGCACGGAGAGAGTGAATTCCAGCCTCAGAAGCCGGAGTTCAAGAGAGTCGCACCCGAAAAGCGGATTGGGTACAACCAAACCGCGTGTGAATGCGCGCCCGAAAGACGGGTGTGACACCCTCTTCAAAAGCTTCAGCCTCTGAGGCTGGACTCCACCGTGTGTTCTTTTTAGACGCTGTCGGCCGTTCAACTGTCCACATGACGTCAGCCGTGCCCGCGCATTACTGCAGTAAGTGGGGGTGGTAGTAAAGCCCCCCCCGCTAGGCATGATGGTCCGCCTTCTGTGTCCGTGGCTTAAAGGACCGAAACACGGAGCAGACGGGGCCAGTGCGGTGTTGAGCACATATCCATTCCAAGCACGTTCTTGCAATCCCCCTAGCCTAGGCATACCCCCTGCAATTCCCCTAGGCTAGGCATACCCCCTGCGATCCCTTCACCCTTTTCCCTTTTCTATTTTGCACTTTCTTCGAAGAAGACTTGCTAGCATCAAACATGCGTGAGAGGCAGTGTCCTGCCTCAGCATTAAACTAAGATTTCCCCCCCGTCTCTTTTCTTGCCTTTCCCTCACCCCTCACAACCAGCACCAAGAACAACGTCCCCCCGTCTCTTTTTAGCCGCATGCAATGTGTGAGGCAACTGAACCGCCCAGGTGGGACCTTCTGATCATGATAATTTGCCAGGTTGCCACCTCCCACAAACTGCAGGGAGCAGCCAGCTGGATCTGGTCGAGGCTACGTCAGGACGGATTTGGCAGGTGAGCAGCGACACCTCCCCATATTGCGCAGCACGAGAGTACCGGGGAAAGCCTGCCACGCGTCACGTGTTCGGCGGTACTGCAGAGCCACGGGCCTACGGGTCAGGTGGCTACCGATTTCCCCTACTAAAGCATCAAGGCGTGGCGCACCTTGGGGCTTGGCGCTTGCGCTGAACACAAGCTCGTAGAGACGGTCAGCCACAGGGCAGAGCGGGACGGGGTTGGTACTGTCCTGCCTTCGACTCAAGCTTTGGCCAACTGTGGTTGACTGTCACGTTCCTGCACCCGGAGCGGCCTTTTTCTTTTTCTTCTCTTGTTGGTAGGTGTCATGGAGGGGCCTTCACGTGGTGACACTGTTGACCGCACCTTACTGGGGGGGGGTCGAATACAAGAGATACCTCTTCTATTCGGCGTGCCGATCCTGCAATTTTCCCGAAAAAGAAATGGAAAAAAGTACCGCAAACCCGGAAACCGCGGGAACTCCCTTCTTCTTGAAAGACGCACGCAATTTGTGGTCCCCGGGTCTATTTTTCACGGTTCTCTTCATCGGAGCTGAACGCGAGCACAAATTCGCCGAAAAAGGTCTGCTACACGGGCCAGCAAAGAAATGTCACCAACCAGTGGGTCGATTCCCTTTCCATTGAAACCCTGTGGGTTCCACGCCCGGTGCCCCGCATCTGGTAAAGACCCACGAACCACGCACATATATCTTGGTCCCCGCGTCTATTTTTCACGGTTCTCTTCATCGGAGCTCATCGCGATCAGAAAACCAGGTCTGTTATGCGGACCAAGAAAAATCCAACTTTTTTCCAGATTTCCACAATGCCTCTTGTATTCAAGGTACCTCGTCTATTCAAGGTATTCGACCCCCCCCAGTAATTGAGTCGCGGTCGCCGATCCCCCAACCGCCAGCATCATGTACTTGATGCGACGCGGAACAAGTGCTGACAGCACCGCCCAGCGAATAGAGGGCCACAAAAGTGGCAAATCGACCGGTCGGGGGGTGCTTAGCAGCCAATGGCCTGATGGCTGAGTGCACCTAAGCAGGGCTGCATCCTCGTGTTGTAGCCGTGTTGTGTATAAGGCTTCGTGGGGGCCTGGTCAACCACCTCATCACAATAGGCGCAACCTTTCTCGACAGTGATTGGACAGTCGGGATGCCGGGGGCGGGTCTCCATGAAGAAGAGAAAAGTAAAGCGAGACCTGCCCCCTGCGCCTGCTGTCTCCGGCTGCTTCGGCAGACGACACATACTACTACTACTACTGTGCAGTCTATCGACACAGATTGTTGCTGCGTATCAAGTTCAAACTACATTTAATACTCTTGTTACTACATTTGTACTGGCGGGAACATCTTCGGAACAACGGTTGCACATGAACGAGAAAACAAAGCCAACGAAAAAGTGATAATGCGGGAAACCCCCCCAGAGACGTTTGTACCCTGTACACGCGAAGCGCAAGAGACCTTTGCCTTATCATTTTCATTGCCTTCGGTCAGTTGATGCTGATCGTCCGTTTATCAGTGCAAGCCCGAACCCCGGAAATGTTCTTTTCTATTTCTTCTTCTTTTTCTTCTCACCTGCAACCACGTCCAGGAATGGGTTCAGGGTAGTGCGCCAACGAAAACTCTACTCTCGCGGTGTACAGTTTTGAGGCGTTTTCTTTTTTACATAAGCGCGAGCTTGGACGGAAATGCTCGACGAAGCTGCCAGACAAAGAACCGATTGGATCCCAAGTGCTGTAACTACCGAACCACGTGTTGAACGGACGTGAGATCATGCGGGTCTACCCCTACACGACAAGACAAACTAACACAACATGTCAAAGTCCTGAGAGAGAAAACAACACACGGTAGTGTAGCGAAGAACAAACCTACCTGCGATACAAAAGTCGCAGATACGACTGCCAACAGCTGGCCAGTACCGTGCCGGCACCCTGCGACAGGACGCAGGAGACACCCACAGATTTCACGGGAGGCCCGTGCATTTTCGCTGGAGCGGTACTTTCTGGCAACTCCTACAAACCCGTGTGCACAATGATCCGCGTGTGTCGCCGTGTGAACGTTCTGTTGTGAGTTGATGTTGTACATCAGCGCCAGCTTGAAAGGAAATGCTCGACGATGCTGCCCGACAAAAAACAGAAGGGATCCCAAGTGCTGTAACGACGAACCACGTGTTGAACGGACGTGAGGTCATGCGGCTACCCCCTACACGACAAATCACACAAGCACAACACGTCAAAGTCCTGAGTGAAAACAACACACGGTGGTGTAAGCGAAGAACAAATCAGATTGTGTTTGTATTGTATTTGCGCCTCTACCTCTATATTTCCTCCTTTCCATTCGGAGTCGAAGCAGCTACGTCGAGTATTCTTTAGTACTAACAATCCTGCGGATTGCCCTTCAATGTATTGTGCAGGCTAAAAAAACGTAGGCAGCGTGTTTTGGTGGTTGATCAGAATTTCTTACCTGAATATACACAGGGTAAGTACAAGTGGGAAAAACGATCAACCGGCACGCACAAACAAGACGACTTTTTGTGTTTAAGAACCTGCTTTGTAGGAAATACGTGGGAGGGTGCCAGCTGCGAAAGAGCAAAGGAGGTAAATGTGCTGTAGCCCACACGAAACACAGGTGAACCTGGCGGGCGTAAGCGTTCAACGAAAAAGACCCAGTTTGTAGTTGGATTGTTTCTCCCCCTCTAGCCTCCTTCGAAGTAAGCACAAGGCAGCCCCTCGAGTATTTCGTGTGTGCTTGACGTGGGCAGCTTTAGGTCTACACCTGATGACACCTCAACCACAATGTGTTGTCGACAACAAACAAGGAAAATAATAAACAAAACTCTAAACCACAATAAACGCTACAAAACTACGCATCTCTTTCTGGTGAGGACCTGCGCCTCTTCTAAAGCCCCCCCCCCTCCCCCTCAAGGTTCCAGACCCTACCTGCGGAGTCTTACACTCCCTGCGACCCTTTTCCCTTTCCCCTATTTTATTTTACACTTTCTTCGACGAAGACTTGATGCTAGCATCAAACATGCATGCGAGGCAGTACTCTGCCTAAACATTAAACTAAGTTTTCCCCCTCGTACTTTTTAGGTGAAAAACATCAGATCTCTCCTGAAAAAGCTAAAAGTACACCCCCCAAAGTTTCAAGAGTGACTCGTACTATTTAGCCACTATTCAACTACCATTCAACCAGTGGCATGTAGAATGAGCCTCATGAGGTCTCACTCTAAGTGATGCAACCGCATTTTTATTGGTTGTCGCTAAAACTGAATGGGGCGTTTCCGCCAAAATCTTCCGTTTTTCCAATTCTAAGTGACGCTGAAACCGCACTTTTCAGTCACAGTGGACAAAAGTGCATGGGTGTCACTAGAGTGAGGCTCACTCTAAGTGACCAGTGACTGTCTAATGGGCTCAGAAGGACTAAACACACACTGTGCTCGCAGCAGCTCTCTCATTGCTGATGCAGTAGCGGTGGTGAACCTTGATGAATCAGTGATGATGGACCTGGACACGCTTTCGTCGTCTTGTCCTTCACCTGCATCAAAGAGAAAACGGGGAAGGGACCTGTCCAGCGAGCGCTCATAGCCGGACCTAAAACTTAAAAGTCGTTGCGGCTGGGGGCACCCCTTAAAACTTTTACAAAACAACACTCGTACTATTTACCTAAATAGTACGACTGCCTAAATAGTACGAGGGGGGGGGGCAAGGATGGCAATAATAAAATACACTTGTATTTTATTCGTTGTATTTTATTGTATTTTATTGTATTTTATTCTGGAGAATTTGTATTTAATTTTGAGCCAATTCACCTACCCCCCCTGAAAGCGACTTGAGCTCGATTACACTCGATTACGCGTCGATTACACTCGATTACACTCGATTACGATCGATTACAATCGATCAGCTTTTGGTGAATTGGGGGGGTACTGTAACAATTGATTAAACACACAGCACTCAGCCAATCCTGATTAGCTGATGCAACGTGTCTATTATCGAGCCTTCTTCTGGGGCTAAAGATGCTGATAGCACGATCATCGAGTATCGAACAAAAAGAAGCATATTCGTCTGAAAAAAGGATGTAGCCAGGCAGTGCAGCAGGGGACGAGGAAGTTCGGACTGACTTGTGGAAGCAGGTTGTCGAGTGCACAGGGGCTCGGGTACCCGTTTTCCCGTATTAGCAACCTTTGCAATTTAGCGCAGCTAATACTCGAGCCTTTTGGCATTCCCTGCGGGGCAGTTCCAGGCGATAGGGCAAGCGCTTGGCAGACACCCTGTCCTCGAAGATGTCAAGTTTCTGTTTGTGGGTTCGATCTCCCTGGCGACAACAAGGCGGTTGAAAACGGAGGCTAATCTCACCTTTAGGCACTGCAATGTCACGCATGCCATTGTCAGACGCTACCGTCTGGCATTGCGCAATTCGTGCCATAGTCGTTGGGGGGTGGACACTCATCTGTTGGCTCCTCGTTACTGCCCACGTAGGTTCCGGGAGGTCTGCTTGGCTGCACGGCTTGTGGTGTTGCTTCGTTGTTGAACTTTTTCTTCGGCTTCATGCGGTTCATCGTCCCGGCCTGCCCCTGGTACACGACTCGTCTCGTCTCCGTAGCTCGTCTATCCTGCTTCACTTCGTGCTTCCATCGAGCCTACTTGCGCTGTCACATTCCGATGGGTAGTGCGTCTGCGGGAGGAACCTGCCGTTATTGTGGCTGACACACCCTGTCCCTGCGGCCTTCATCGCTGTCTGCTCTCGTGCGGCCACTGTGGGGCATGATTCCGCCTCGGATCCTCGGTTGTGCTCCTTAGCTGGATCGCTAGCTCGATAAGAAGAGCTGGTGTGTGGGCACAAGCGAATGTGGTTGCGGTTGCGGGCCGGCCGGCGTGACTGCGAGCAGACAGGCTGCATGCGCGTGGGCCCAATCGCGCCATTCACGCGGTACTCCAAAGGCCTAATCGGGCCGGGCCGGCACATACAGATTGCGACCGGGGCCAGCGTCGCACCTCGGTCTCGTCCCTTACAGCCGGAGCACGTGGCTCTCCCCAAGCCTCTGGGAAGGTGGCGGAGCTGGGAAGACGCGAGAGAAAACCAAAGTAGCGGCGGCCGACCTCTGTCTGCAAGCACGTCTCTGGCAGGGCAGTCGGCACCAAACGGAGCACAGTACCTCTTCCAAAGCAGTCGGCTGAAGCGGAGCACAGTCAATGGGCATTCAGAGAGTGCAAAGCATGTCTCTTGTAGGGCAGTGGGCAGCGGGCTTTGAGGGAAAGGTCAGCGCGGTAGCGATGACCAGGAGAACACATACAGATGGGTGGGGAGAGGCCCTGGGACTAAGGCGTGACTACCCCCGTCCCTGTCCCTCCCAGGGCGCCACCCCGAATCTAGCCTGGCTCCACCACGGTGAAGGCCCACACCTGCGGTTTCCGTCCCTCGTATGCTTGTGCTTGGCACTTCTTGGGCCAGACAGTGGTCAACATGGTCGCTCATGGGCCAGCCAGGGGTCCACCAGTGGTCGAACCCAAAATACTAGTGTCAATTTCGATCACACTCTACAACGCTCGACTACACTCTACTACACTCTACTACACTCGATTACACTCTACTACACTCGATTACACTATATTACACTGGCAGATTATCGCCACAGATTCTTTGCATTCTAACCCAAAATATTACACTCGATTACGCTCGATCAGGGGGTGGGTGAATTGGCTCAGAAATGCACTTAGCGTTTTTTTTGCCCAGATACCATTTTTTTGAGATTTTCGCAATCATGGGTTTTGAGCTAAGAACCCACACCTTCCTCCCGAAAACATCATTTTTTCTAGGTGTAATGCCATATCTTGGACAGCTCGTGCATTTTGGCGACCTCTTTCACCATCCAAAAATCCACTTATGGTGGTGCCAGTCTATCTCAAGAGTTTGCAAATAATGCGGTGTGGAAGGTGGGATAGCTCAGGAAACTGCAAAACGCGCCACCTAGAGGGTGGGTTAGCTCGGGAAATTGTGATTAGCGCGGTGTAGAGGGTGGGATAGCTCAGGAATCGCAAAAATCGTCATCTGGAGGGTGGGATAGCTCGGGAAATCGCAAAAGAACGCGTTGTAGAGGGTGGGATAGCTCAGGAAGTTGCAAAAAACGCGTTGTTGAGGGTGGGATAGCTCAGGAAATCGCAAGAATCGTCACCTGGAGGGTGGGATAGCTCGGGAAATTGCAAAAAACGCGTTCCAGAGGGTGGGATAGCTCGGGAAACTGCAAAAAGCGCGTTGTAGAGGGTGGGATAGCTCGGAAAATTGCAAAAAGCGTGTCCTAGAGGGTGGGATAGCTCAGGAAGTTGCAAGTAGCACCATCTAGAGGGTGGGATAGCTCGGGAAATCGCAAAAAACGCGTTGTAGAGGGTGGGATAGCTCGGGAAATCGCAAAAAACGCATTGTAGAGGGTGGGATAGCTCAGGAAATCGCAAGAATCGTCACCTGGAGGGTGGGATAGCTCGGGAAATTGCAAAAAGTGTGTCCTAGAGGGTGCTCAGGAAGTTGCAAATGGCACCATCTAGAGGGTGGGATAGCTCGGGAAATTGCAAAAAACGCATTGTTGAGGGTGGGATAGCTCAGGAAGTTGCAAATGGCACCATCTAGAGGGTGGGATAGCTCGGGAAATCGCAAAAAACGCATTGTTGAGGGTGGGATAGCTCAGGAAGTTGCAAAAAGCGCGTTGTAGAGGGTGGGATAGCTCGGAAAGTTGCAAAAAGCGTGTCCTAGAGGGTGGGATAGCTCAGGAAATCGCAAGAAATGCATTGTAGAGGGTGGGATAGCTCAGGAAATCGCAAAAAACGCATTGTTGAGGGTGGGATAGCTCAGGAAGTTGCAAAAAGCGCGTTGTAGAGGGTGGGATAGCTCGGAAAGTTGCAAAAAGCGTGTCCTAGAGGGTGGGATAGCTCAGGAAATCGCAAGAAATGCATTGTAGAGGGTGGGATAGCTCAGGAAGTTGCAAAAAGCGCATTGTAGAGGGTGGGATAGCTCGGGAAATCGCAAAAATCGTCTACTGGAGGGTGGGATAGCTCAGGAAGTTGCAAAAAGCGCGTTGTATAGGGTGGGATAGCTCGGAAAATTTCAAAAAGCGCGTCCTAGAGGGTGGTAGCTCGGTAGCTCAGGAAATTGCAAAAGGCACCATCTAGAGGGTGGGATAGCTCGGAAGATCGCAAACACGACTTTGCCGAAGAGCATGATACAGTGACAAAAGAAGAGTCTCAAATTAGTGCCCTCGAGTCCTTGTATCTGAGCCAGCTCTTGGAGTTAGCCAAAGTGTGTGAAGCAGCTCAGCCAACTCAATGTTCGAAGAAGGATGTCCTGGTCGAGTTGCTGAGTCCTCACTTTGGAGAGCTCGAAGAAGAAGTTCGAACCATGATGGCAAAGAACGAGCAGTCTCGGGGCGAAGCAAAAGAAAAGAAGAAGCGTGCCCGTGCCTCGCAGGGCCCGTCCTCCACCTTACCGAGGAGGAAGCGAACTACGCCGGGGAAGCCCCTCTGAAAACGTGCCCTGTTCTGTCCCTTGGCTTTTGGTGGTTTGCGAAAGAGCCGGCTCCGTCTTGCATGGCATGCTACTTATCGAGGCATCCGGAAAACGATGTGACACAGGAAACGGCTGGCTTGGTCTTCCTTGTACGGCATGGAAACCATTATTTAGCAAGCCGGCAAAAAGAAACTGCGGCAAAAAAGCCATTTTCTCCAGAATTCCAGTTCCATATTCCTCAAATAGCCAACTTCGTTTCGTTTCTCCGAAAATTTGGCCTAGCATCTCCCTCGAATGCGCGATTAGATCTACTTTCCTGTGAAGTTCCCTTTTTCCATGGTAATTGCCCAGGAGACACTGCGCCGAGCAGGAAGTTTTGGAGAAGATGTTCGATCCGAGGGCTGAACCACCTTTCTACCACTCTAACTACTCCACAGTCGTGTTTTTTGGGGGTTTTTGCATGAAGCATCTCCTCGGATGCGCGATTAGATCTATTTTCCTGTGAATTCCCCTTTTTCCATGGTAATTGCCCAGGGGACACTGTGCCGAGCAGGAGATTTTTGAGAAGATGTTCGATCCGAGGGCTGAACCACCTTCCTACCACCCTAACTACTCCACAGTCGTATTTCTTGGGGGGGTTTTGCATGAAGCATCTCCCTCGAATGCGCGATTAGATCTACTTTCCTGTGAAATCCCCCTTTTTCCATGGTAATTGCCCAGGGGACACTGTGCCGAGCTGGAAATTCTTTGAAAAGGTGTTCGATCCGAGGGCTGAACCACCTTCCTACCACCCTAGCTACTCCACCGTAGTGTTTTTTGGGGGTTTTGCATGAGTTTTCCAGCTGAAACGCGGTAAAAAAGCCCTCATAATCTTTGTCCCAAATTGCCCCATTGTAGCTTGCCTTGCGTGGGCCCCTGGAAAAAAAAATCTTTCCGGCCATGCTATAGACTTTTTGACCATGATTTTCCCGAATTTCGGGGATTAGAATAATCCCTGCACCTGGCGAAGAAAAAACACTCGGGGGACGATAATACCCGCCCAGATGCTCCAGAAACGGCCAAGGTTTGCACGTTCAGGGTGGCGCACCCGAGAAAGCTAGCAAGAAGATTTTCCCTTGTCGACTTGTTGGAAGCAGTGAGCTTCGTGCGAACTTTACTTCGCCCGAACTCAGCTGCGCCCGAACTTTGTTTCACCAGAACTCTGCTTCGCCCGAACTCAGCTGCGCCCGAACTTTGCTTCACCAGAACTGAGCAGCGCGCTGAGCGGTGAGCTTCGTGCGAACTTTGCTTCGCCCGAACTCAGCTGCGCCAGATTTGCTTCGCCCGAACTCTGCTTCGCCCGAACTCGGCTGCGCCCGAACTTTGCGTCACCAGAACTTAGCCTCGCCCGAACTTTACTGTTTCCCAAACTTCAACTGCTGCCTCCAGTCTCGCCCCGCGCCGGCATTTAGCCGAGCGCACGTACTTTTTAACAACGACGAGAAGCGCTTTTGAAGCCCGACAAATACATTCACCCAGGGTCACGCTAACATCCCGGATGCTCAAGCGAACTATAACTCTAAATAAAGGACCCTATAGTCCGGGATGCTCAAGCGAACTTTAACTCTGAAAAAGCAACGAACCCTTTGCTGGAAGGGGGGGGAGGCGTGGGAAGGTGTGGCACTGCAGGGACGGATGCGCCGATAACGGAAGCCCGGGTTAATGGTGGCGCCGGAGGCGGAGCCCCGCGGGGGCCTGCGGTTCTTCTCGTCGGCGGACGAGATGCTCGCCCTGGGCAGGCTCCACAGGGAGCGGGAGAGGCGGGCGGGAACCCTTGCGGAAGTCGCGGCCCTCCGCAAGCTCCTTTTGGAGAACCTCGCACACCACTTTTTGACGAAGGTCGCCCGGAGGCTTTCAAATTTCTGTTTCGAAACGTCCCGAGTACCTTGCAACGTTCTTTTTATCAACGACGAGAAGCGCTTTTGAAGCCCGACAAATACATTCACCCAGGGTCACGCTAACATCCCGGATGCTCAAGCGAACTATAACTCTAAATAAAGGACCCTATAGTCCGGAATGCTCAAGCGAACTTTAACTCTGAAAAAGCAACGAACCCTTTGCTTGAAGGGGGGGGAGGCGTGGGAAGGTGTGGCACTGCAGGGACGGATGCGCCGATAACGGAAGCCCGGGTTAATGGTGGCGCCGGAGGCGGAGCCCCGCGGGGGCCTGCGGTTCTTCTCGTCGGCGGACGAGATGCTCGCCCTGGGCAGGCTCCACAGGGAGCGGGAGAGGCGGGCGGGAACCCTTGCGGAAGTCGCGGCCCTCCGCAAGCTCCTTTTGGAGAACGCCGAACTGCGCTTTTCGCAGGCCGCGTCCCCGGATTCTTCCCCGGCGAAGGCGCCGCCAGGGACGCGGGAACGCAGCAGAACCCCGGGTGCATATCACAACCCGCAAGCCGACCGTACCCAAAGCCAGCAACCGCGGCACGACCACAGTTGGACGCCGGCAGCAACCGCCGCCTCGCATGCTTACAGCGCGGAAACATTGCTGCCGCAAGCATGCTTTCCGCTCGGCGGGCAGAATCAACGCGGAGCGTCTGCAAGCCACCCCGTTCTGGGTTCTCTGAGCTCGGCGCCGAGTGAATTAGGCTCGGATCCTCGCGGTGTGCGCACGGAGCTGCCGCAAACGACACCACCCTTCGCATGCCTTCCGCTCGGCGGGCAGAATCATTGCAGAGTGCCTGCAAGCCACCCCGTTCTGGGTTCTCGTGGCGCGCAAACGGACTTCGCGCAAAGGCGGAGCCAGAGCTCGACGCCGAGTGAACTAGGCTCGGATCCTCGCGGTGTGCGCACGGTGTCGTCGCAAGCGGCAGCGCGCCGTCCGCCCAGCGGGCAGCGCCAGAGGAGACCGTCGGGGAAGGGCGAACACAAAGCGGGGCTCCGCAGCAGCAGCAGCAGCAGCAGCAGCAGCAGCGGCGGCGGCGGCGGCGAAGCAAGCCGACACGATGGAACCGGGGCACGTCGTGTCGCCGCTCGGCCGGCGGGCGGCGCGTGGCTGGTGTGGGAGGTCGGAAACCCGACTGACGGGCGGGGTGCGGAGGGGGGACCGGGGCTCAGGGGACACAGCGGAGGCCAACAAGGGGAAGCAGACGATAAAGGCACGCGGGGTGCCGCCGGCACGGTGGGGCACGAGTCGCCCTGGTTGCTCTCACTCAGAGACGCGAGCGGGGACAGACTGCAAGCTGGAAGCCACGAGGGCGATCTCGCCCGTGGGCAGCGGGGACCTGAGCTCAGGGGACACGGCGGGGGCCAACAAGGGGAAGCAGATGGAAAAGGCCCGCGGAGTGCGGACGGCACGGTGGGGCACGAGTTGCGCTGGCTAGGGGACGCAAGCGGGGACAGACTGCAAGCTGGAAGCCAGGAGGGTGATTTCACGCGTGGACAGCGGGGACACGCCGGTGGCCAAGGGGGAGAAGGAGAAGGAAAAAGGACGTGGACTGCGGCCGGCATGGTGGCGCACGAGTTGCTCTGGCCAAGAGATGCGAGCGGGGACAGACTGCAAGCTAGAAGCCCGGGGGGCGATCTAGCAGGTGGTCAGCGGGGACCTGGGTTCAGGGGACGCGCCGGTGGCCAACAAGGGGAAGGAGAAGGGACGTGGAATGCTGCCGGTACGGTGGCGCACGAGTTGCTCTCGGCAAGAGACCCGAGCGGGGACAGGCTGCAAGCCGGAAGCCAGGAGGGAGACCCCGTGCGTGGGCGGCGGCGTACAGAGCGGGAAAACGTGGTCGGCCAAGGGGAAGGTGAAGGGACGTGGACTGCTGCCGGCACGGTGGGGCACGAGCAGCTCTGGTTGCACTCGCCCGGAGACGCGAGCGGGGACAGGCTGCAAGCCGGAAGCCCGGAGGGCGCCCTGGCGCGCGGGTTGTACCGCGCCACGGCCGGCGACCCGATCCCGCTGCGGCCGCTCGTCGCGCGGCGGCTGCGGGAGCCCGTCCGGCAGGCCCTCGCCACCTTCTGCGCAGCCCTCGCCACGATCGACCGGCCCGGCGAACACCCCCTTGGCCGCCAGGCATCCCGCAGCAAGCCGTGCTTCTGCTCGCTGCACCGACCGCCCGAGAAAGCGGCGGGTGCGCTGCAACCGTGCATCGGCGCGCATCCATTCGCGGGGTTCCTCAGGCTTCGCGAAACCGAGCCGGCGGCGGACGAGTCGAGCAACGCGTCGTCGCGCACCGTGGCTGTGGAAGAACGTGGCGACAGTGAGGTGACGTGCCACTTGCTGATGGAGGACCTGCCCATCGGCGCCATGGACGATCCCAGTGGCGAATCCGTGCTCTGAGCCCGTAGTTGTCCTGTGTGCAATGTGCCACATCATCGTGGTTATGCATCTCTCGAGGCTGGAAGTCGTTGGCAGCCACCCAGACAGTCCAGTTAGCTGTCCGATCCTCTTTTCCGTGGTTTACCCAGGCGCACCGAACACCTGTCTTCGACCCTTCTATATCCACTAGAAGGTGGAGAGAGGATCCAGGTTGCACTCGCCCAGAAGCCCGGAGGGAGACCCCGACATGACGTGCCACTTGCTGATGGAGGATCTGCCCATCGGCGCCATGGACGATTCCAGTGGCGAATCCGTGCTCTGAGCTCGTGCTTGTTCAGCATGCAATGCGCACCCGTATTCTGCTGCTCTATTCGTGGGAGACTTGTCGGTGCGCCGCCACGCACCGTGGCTGTCGTAGAGCGTGGCGACAGTAAGGTGACGTGCCTTGGCGCCATGGACGATCCAAGTATAGAGTCCGTGCTCTGAGCCGCTGTGTGCACTGAGCCACATTGGCACATTGTTCACTCTGTTCGTGAGATTCCTGAGACTTTGCAAGAGTGGTTGGTTGAACGGTGCGCATCACAATCAAACAAAGGTTGAAAGACGCCAATCTCAAACGTGGTAGTTCTGATCAAATCGCCAAAAAAGCACGCTGCCTCTTACGTCCTTCACAGCCTTCACAGCACCATGTAGGGGCAACCCACAGGATTGTTGTTAGGAACTTTGAAGGGCCCCTGCCTTTCCCTCCGCAACTAGGTGGGCTCTTACTTGGACGCACATTTTCCTCCTAGAGTTCGCTGGCCGAGTGAAAACCATAGTACGCCGATCGTCGCTCGAGAACGAAACCAGACCACTCACACCACCAACCGGAAGCGGTCTGCACAATCTTCGAGAATAGAGCTCTCAATATGTCAATTCTTGAAACCGTTCGACCTAGTACATTTCCCGTGTTGAGTCAAACTACGCCTACTCCACGCCGGGACGCCTGGTGGTGTCGTTCGGTCAATTCCTGTTCGCGAACCTGCGCCCATACTCTTTGATTTCTTGTTCAGGGTGTGTCGCGGTAGCCAAATTGCCCTCGATCCTGAGACGACAGCAGTACTGGTACCTGGTCATCGTTGGATGGCTGCTCTTGTTCTTGATTATTGCTGCCATTCTTGTCGCATGCCCTAAGAAATTAGCAGTTTCAACAACAAAACGACGCATTTTCTTCCGAGCCCGATTGTACTCCCTCTTTTTTCTTTTGGCACTGCACGACGGCTGTGCGTTCAACTGCTACCGTTTCTAGATTGTTTCCTAACCGACACCTCATCACAATATGTTTTCGACATCGACACGAAAGAGAATGAGGCAGACGTACACATTTCTTTCTTTTGCGCGAGGCAAGGCGGCTGTGTGCAGAACGCGGCGTGGTAGAAAGAAGAAGAAAAGAAAAAAGAAAAAAAGAAAAAGGCCGCTCCTGACGGTCAACCACAGCTTGCAAAGCTTGAATCGGAGGCAGCACAGTGCCACAACCCCGTCCGCTCTGCCCTGTGGCTGACCGTCTCGACGAGCTTGTGTTCAGCGCGAGCGCCAAACCTCAAGGTGCGCCAAGCCTTGCTGCTTTAGTTTGGGAAATCGGTAGCCACTTGGCCCGTAGGCCCGTGGCTCTGCAGTACCGCCGAACACGTGAAGCTTGGCTCCCGTGTAGCAGGCTTTCCCTGGTACCACTCTCAAACAAAGGAAAGGAAGCAAAAAGAGACACACGAAGACTGCACATCAAACCTCGGTTGTCGATTTTCGATTTGTCGGCAAAAGAAAAAGCTGGAATAATATGGTCCGCCAAAAGCTGGCCACGCTGCTCGTCTTCTGCGTGCTGGCGGCGTCCGCTGAGCAGCAGCGGATGCTGCTGATCGACGTCTCGTCTCACGGGGCGCAGGTCGTCGTCGCGAAGCTGAGCGACGCGAACGCTTCGGCGCACCAGCTGCTCTACCCGCCGTCCGCGCACGACGACAGCCCCCCCGCGGATGCCGACGTCGTCCACGTCTGGTTCAGCGCAAGCGCCATGCTGTCATCACGATCATCATACCGATCAGGGGGAAAATCAGCCGAAACCACGATAAACGCTAGAAACAGAGTCTCAGTCGAACTTTCACTCTTAAACAAAGGAAGGATTGCCAACAAAACCTTAGCTCTAAAACCACCACACAGAGGGCAAGGCAAAAAGGAGACACACAAAGACTGCACATCAAACCTCGGCTGTCGACTTGTTGGCAAAAGAAAAGAAGCTGACATACTATGGTCCGCCAAAAGCTGGCCACGCTGCTCGTCTTCTGCGTGCTGCCGGCGTTCGCTGAGCAGCAGCGGATGCTGCTGATCGACGTCTCGTCCCACGGGGCGCAGGTCGTCGTCGCGAAGCTGAGCGACGCGAACGCTTCGGCACACCAGCTGCTCTACCCGCCGTCCGCGCACGACGACCACTCCCGTGCGGATGCCGACGTCGTCCACGTCTTGTTTCACCCCAACGACACCCACCCGCACGCAACCCGGGCGCTGACGGTGAATCAGCCGCGGGCGTTCCACGCGCACGGCTGGTCGATGGCGGAGGAAAAGTTCGACTCCGCCACGGAGCGCCATAAGCACGGCGGCCTCGAGGTGGTCGTCCCGAGCCACGTCGAGCATGTGTACATCGACGACGAGTCAGCGCAGATCACCTACGAGGTCCCGGTTCCTTCCGTAAACGACGTGCGCTCCAACCCAGACAAGCACCGAAGACATGCGAGGGGCCTCTCGGACGACATCACCCCCGAAACCATCGACTCCTCCGTTTCCATGGAGGGCGGCGTCCCCGTGTACAACCCCTTGCCGCGGAGCGGGCCCGTCGAAACGCAGCAGAACTTTGTGTTCCTCGCTGGTGGATACCTTGCGAGCCAGAAGCAGGAGTTCCAGATGGACCTCGAGCACATCGTCAACATCCTGCACACCAGCTGCGACGGGTGCACAGACGCGGGGTCGTTGAAGCCGTCGGTGCCGTTTCGCCGGTACTTCACGACGTTCAACGTCTTCGCGGTATTCCAGGCGTCGCCGGAGGAAGGCGCGACGATCCCGTCCGAGGGGGTGGTCGTGGAGGACAACTTGGAGTGCAGCTACGGCACGGTGGTAGACCGAGCGCTGTATTGCAACCCTTCGAAGGTGATTGCGCTCGCGGACACCGCGCCTTGCGGCGCGCTCGGGAAGGAGAACGTCGTCGTAATCACGCTGGTGAACTCGAAAAAGTACGGCGGCGCCGCCAGCTACCGGCCTACCGTGCGGGTCGGCTCGTTTTCGATGAAGTACTTCAACCTCGACGACTCGAAGGAGAAGGGCAGATTCGCCTCGCTGTTCTTCCACGAAGTCGGGCACTGCTACGCGAACTTGATGGACGAGTACGACACGACGCAGACCGAGTCGAACGACAGGCACTACCCAAACTGCGCTTTCACGATGGAAAAAGCCGCGGCGCAGTGGGCGGACTGGATCACCTTCGACACAAGCCTCGTGCCTGGTCGCGAGTCGTACCACACGATACCGGCTACGGCCCTCGCGGTGTGTGGGTGGAGCAACTACTTCAAGCCGTCGTCGGACTGCTTCATGGAGAAGCTAACCTCCGGAGGAATTGTACCCCGGCTGTGTCCTGTGTGCCGCGAGCAGGAGATCGTCACCATGTTCAGCACGGGGATGGACCTCGCGAACCCGAAGTGCCCGCTCACGAGTGAGCGACTGATCATCGACAGCGCGCGCGGTGCGTTCCTCTTCGTCAACTCCATCATCGCGAACTGGAAGGAGCCGACGGACGGCGGGCCGGTCGTCGTTTCGTGGTCCTGCGGCAACGGCAAGCAGCTGAACACCCTGCAGACCGATCAGAGCTACCTCGAAGTGACAGCATCCATCCACTACGGGTGCTCCGGCGGCGTCGGGAAGGCGGTTGAGGTCAAAGCCACGATCTCCGAGCAAACGTATTGGGTTACCAAAGGCAGGGCGGAGGAGGCGGGGTACAAGGCAAACGCGTTGCAGGAGTACGTGTGGACCGTCGAGCAGGTGACGTCTATCGATATCTACAAGGCTGCGCACTTAGGTGGAGCGTCGGAAGAACGCTGCATCGGCTCGAAGCTGCCGTCAGGAGTCCAGCCGCAGAATTTGGCGGCGGCGGTCCTCGACAGGATGAACAAAGGATACGTGTCGGTTTGCAGCGCGGGGCCGGGAAACTGCACCGTACAGTACAACACCCGGCAATACAACGAAACTGCCGCCGCGAAGCCGAGTGCCGTGGACGATCTGGAGAGCTTGATCCTAGGCGTCCCGGGGATCCTGCTGCTCGTACTTCTGCTCGGGTTCCTCGGAATGTGGCTCTTCATGGCGAAGAACCTCAGCTACGCGACATGCAAGAACTTGTTCGAGACGAGGTACGACTTCTGGGTGGACTCGTTGCGGAAGGTGATCATGATCTCGGGCATCTGCTTCCTCTGCGTCGCGGTGTTCTGCATCGTGTGGGGGCTCCTCGCGTACCCCGAAAAAAGCGCTTTCTTGAAGATCGTGCTCATCGCCGGCATCATCCTCGCAGTCCTGCTGTTCATCATGGCGTTCGTCGGGACCACCGCGGCTTATTACCGCGCGCGGAAGCTCCTGTTTTTGAACACGTTCGGACTGTTCTGCGCCCTGGGGGTGATGGCTTATTCGACGTACGTCGTCATATACATAGCGAACAACATCGCGACGTCTGGCTGCGGCGTCACGTCGGGAGAGGGTGTTGGGCAAGACACGGACGATGAAATCGCGCTTGTGGCACCGTGCTCCGTTGAGGACAACGACATCGCGATTTGCGGGATCGAAGGCGTTAACTGCGAGCTGCGGGGGCTCTGGAAGGCCGTCGTCCGCGAGTTTCCGGACAAAATCTGCGCGTTTCAGGACGAGTTGGGGTGCAGCGGGTACGTCCACCCGTGCAACATCAACCCGAGCGAGGACTACTGCCCCGTCGGATGCGAGGACATCAACTTCCAGTACGGCGACGGGTGCAAGGTGAAGCTGCAGGACGACATCAAGGAGGAGTGCGAGGACCTCACGCCCATCATGATCATCCTGACCATCGTGATGGCGCTTGCGATGGTGAACAACCTCCTCCTCGCGTGCCTCATCGGGTCGCAGATGAAGGCCCAGCGGGAGGCTGCAAACCGATCGATGCAGAGGTTGCAGGCCTTCAAGGAAAAGCAGGCGAACGGCTCTAAACCAGGGAGCGGCAACCGGATCTTCCGCATCCTCAATTCCCTCGACGAAACCCAAAAGGAAAAGCTGGCGCGGCGGTTCCACCAGGTGGACAAGGACAAAAACGGGAAGGTCGACAAGCGTGAGTTCGGGCTGTTCATGCGCGCGATCATCGCGGCGGACTTGACGGTGGCGGAGTTGAACGAGGCGTTCCGGTCGGTGGACAGCAACAAAAATGGGACCATCGACATCCACGAATTCGTGCGCATGTTTCACGGGTCTCCGACCAACAAGCACGCCGAAGGCAAACCTCTAATCAACGGCGGGCCGAACGGAACACCGAGCAACGCGTCCAACTTCCAGCCGAAACCGAAGCAGAGCCACGGGCAGCCGAACGGCTACGCGAAGGTTTCGCCGGCGCCCTCGAAGCTCGCGGCCAACCCGCCGCCGCGGGGCGGCGTGTCGCCGTCCAGCCACCCGCTGAAGCCCATCAACAGCGGACACAGCACCGGCAGGTCGCCTGCCACCGCCATGCTAGAGTATGCCGCCTGCCCATCGCATTGTGACCCACATTTCGAACCCAAATTTGAGACCCAGTTTTTAGACCCAACTTTTGGACCCGAATTTTGGACCTAACTTTTGGACCCAAGTCTTGGACCCGAATTTTGGACGCAAGTTTTGGACCCAAAATGAATGAAGTTATATCTCAGTTTCTGTATCTCAGCAGATAAGGGCACAAGTTTGTCATAACTTGACATGTGCCGCTGGCCTGCTTCTGTGCGGTTCTTTTATCCGATCACGTGTCGCTGGCTTGCTTTCTGTCCAAGCTCGTAGCGTCGGCGGCTACTTGAAACTGAAGGAAGCGTGGACCCTCTCGCACAGGAAGAACCCGGAGTTTCAAGCGACTTTCACTCTAAAAAACGGGTCCACAACCCACCTAGCAACCTTGCTTGAGCGCCTTCGGCGCGTCAAGTAGGAATCCTTACGTTTCTTTCTGAGCGAACGAACTCCTCATGTCCGCTCGCCAAAAAGCGAGGTTGGAGGGGTAAGCAAAAACTGACAAACGTCGTTTGCCCCCTTTTTGTACTTCCCCCTTGACTCACACACACACCCACAACCACAGCCCGTCAAAAACAAGAAGTTCAGCGACGAATTCGCCCCATCCGCTGGGCGAGTCACTGATTTGAGCTTTCGTCTGTCCTTTTTGTCCTTCTTGCAGCAGTGTAGTGGCGCGCTGTGCGGCAGCTGGACTGCCAACTGGAAGCATTCTCCCCGTCGCTCGCTGAGTCCTGGCTGAAGCAGACCGAAACAGGGACCGACACCTCTGAACTTTTACCCTCGAAGAGACAGAACGCCGAACTGTGCAAAGCTGCGGTGTGGCAGCGAAAAAAATATTGGAGAAGAGAAAACGTTCCAGCCCCTTCACCCCCCCGTCCAAACAACAAGAATCCGTGTTCCGGTATTTTCCTTTTTTTTATACAACAAAAAAACGAAAAGAAGCGTGTACGATAGCCACGGTGTGAAGACGCTCGCACCTTCCGAGAATAACGTAGCATTAGAGGAACGAAATATATGTTTTTTAGAACAGTTGTAGATGCAGGAGGGCACTCTGGGAGGTTCGTCACTGACTGCATAGGTGAGTTAACAACCCCGGTGCCGGTGTGAAGCCCCCGACTGGGCGGAATTGGGGCAGTGACGTAAATACACGATTTACTCCACCCGGGTGGACGAGTTTAGCTGGCGCGGGCCATTTTACGGGTGTGCCACGCCCGCCAATTCAGTGTGCGTCCAATGTTGATCACCTTGTTTTTTGTGATCTTGACAAATGCAATTTGTCAAGAACAAAAAAAACTGATCGATGGCAGCGTACTATCCGCACTCCCGTTAGATGTATATATATATGAGACGATGCCAAACCCCCCCCCCCCCCCCCTAGGGCTAAGTTGGATGGAAACGCCGTTTCTTTTAGTTTTTTCGAAATATGGAAACGGAAACGGAAACGGAAACGGAAACGTTTCCGTTTCTTTTAAAAGAAACGCCAGAAGGCTCCTCGTGCTGAGGGGCCCTATAGGATACCACTTCGCGGGTCCTTCTGTGTGTCCGTCGGGTGTCCGTTTCCAGCCAAATTTTGGCTTTCCTTTCAGGGGGGATCACCTTCTTCTTTTGATCTACCAGCGGGCACTTCTCTTCCTCCGTCTTCTGGCGGGCTCTCTGACTCTTCAGGGCCCTTCCTGGGCTGTTCTTCGACTTGGCTCGGCCCTTCTTGTGTGTCGTCGCGGTTTCGTTTGTGCAGAGCAGTCGCTGATGCTCACCGTTTTCTTTCATCGGCAATCTGACACGAGCAAATAGGTAACCACAAGCTAATGATGCAGAATGTCGTCACATGCGGATGCTGAGGTTTTCTGACACCAGGTTCCACTCTTCTGTGCCTACCACTTCGTCCTCTGCTGCTTCCAACCCACGTTCTCATGTTTACTTGTATCGGCGGCCGTGCCGAGTGGGGCTTTTTGAATCTGCCGTCCTCTTCTGCATTGTCGGTGGGGTTCTTCCTGCCGTCGCTGTCTATGCTCCGACAACACCGCCCGATGGTGCCCCTTCCGGTGACGGTTGCCACCCGTCGTCGTATGCAAGGTGCAC
>JAPJBO010001845.1:0-27679 GCA_030068145.1 Diplonema papillatum
CAATTTCGAATCCAAATTTAATTAGAATTGGTAGTCAACGTTCAATTTCGAATCCAAATTTAATTAGAATTGGTAGTCAACGTCCAATTTCCGATCCCAAATTTAATTAGAATTGGTAGTCAACGTTCAATTTCCGATCCCAAATTTAATTAGACTTGGTAGTCAACGTCTCGCCTCCCACCACCCCCTTTGGCCCTCCGCCCCTGGCCCTCCTGCCTCCTCTTTCCCCGCCTCCGTTTTACTCTTCCTGCCCCATGGCTTCGCCATGGCTTTCGCCATGACTTCGCCATGGCTTCGCCATGGCTTCGTCCCTCACCCCCGCTGATCCCGGTTGGTAGTGACCCGGCCCTACCCCAACCCCCAGCCCAAAATTAAGTCAATTTTTTTTTTTTCGCGCTCGGGGTGCAGGGATTTATATAGCTTTTCCTCCTCTGCAGAAAAGTCCTTGTCGCCCTCGGGGTCCTGTGGTGGATCCAAAATTAATTAGAATTGGTAGTCAAGAGGCAAGCACTACCAGGGCAGCCCAGCCCAACCCAGTGTTGGAACAAGAATCAGACGAAATGGTTAAGCTAATTTGTAAGACAGGGGGGGTCTGGGGGGCAGCGCCCCCCAGCGCACGGTACGGTACAGCGAAGAATTTCCGCGCCGGTCAACTCCTAGTATTGAATCCAAATTCAGTTAGAACCGGTAGTCAACGTCTGATGCCGAACCCCAAATCTAATTAGAATCGGTACTCAACGTCCAATTTCCGATCCTGAATTTAATTAGAATTGGTAGTCAACGTCCAATTTCCGATTCCAAATTTAAATAGAATTGGTAGTCAACGTTCAGGTTTGGCTCCAAATTTAATTAAAATTGGTAGTCAACGTCTAGGTTCGGATCCACAACCAATTAGACTTGGTAGTCAACGTCTGATGCCAAATCCAAAATTTAATTAGAATTGCTAGGCAACGTCCAGTTTCGGATCCCAAATTTAATTCCAATTGGTAGTCAACGTCCAGTTTCGGATTCCAAATTTAATTACAATCCGTAGTCAACGTCTGATGTCGTATCCAAAATTTAATTAGAAGTGGTAGTCAACGTCCAAATTCGGATCCCAAATTTAATTAGAATTGGTAGTCAACGTCCAACTTCCGATTCTGAATTTAATTAGAATTGGTAGTATGTCGGATCCCAAATTTAATTAGAAGTGGTAGTCAACGTCTATTGTCGGATCCAAATTTAATTAGAATTGGTAGTCAACGTCCAATTTCCGATCTCAAATTTAATTAGAATTGGTAGTCAACGTTCAATTTTGAATCCAAATTTAATTAGAATTGGTAGTCAACGTCCAATTTCCGATCCCAAATTTAACATTAGAATTGGTAGTCAACGTCCAATTTTGAATCCAAACTTAATTAGAATTGGTAGTCAACGGTCAATTTTGAATCCGATTTAATTAGAATTGGTAGTCAACGTTCAATTTTGAACACAAATTTAATTAGAATTGGTAGTCAACGTTCAATTTTGAATCCAAATTTAATTAGAATTGGTAGTCAACGGTCAATTTTGAATCCGATTTAATTAGAATTGGTAGTCAACGTTCAATTTTGAACACAAATTTAATTAGAATTGGTAGTCAACGTTCAATTTTGAATCCAAATTTAATTAGAATTGGTAGTCAACGTTCAATTTCCGATCTCAAATTTAATTAGAATTGGTAGTCAACGTTCAATTTTGAATCCAAATTTAATTAGAATTGGTAGTCAACGTCCAATTTCCGATCTGAATTTAATTAGAATTGGTAGTCAACGTTCAATTTTGATCCAAATTTAATTAGAATTGGTAGTCAACGGTCAATTTTGATCTCAAATTTAATTAGAATTGGTAGTCAACGTTCAATTTTGATCACAAATTTAATTAGAATTGGTAGTCAACGTTCAATTTTGAATCCAAATTTAATTAGAATTGGTAGTCAACGTTCAATTTCCGATCTCAAATTTAATTAGAATTGGTAGTCAACGTTCAATTTTGAATCCAAATTTAATTAGAATTGGTAGTCAACGTCCAATTTCCGATCTCAAATTTAATTAGAATTGGTAGTCAACGTTCAATTTCCGATCTCAAATTTAATTAGAATTGGTAGTCAACGTTCGATTTTGAATCAAATTTAATTAGAATTGGTAGTCCAACGTCCAATTTCCGATCTCAAATTTAATTAGAATTGGTAGTCAACGTTCAATTTCCGATCCCAAATTTAATTAGACTTGGTAGTCAACGTCTCGCCTCCCACCACCTCCGCCCCTGGCCCTCCTGCCTCCTCTTTCCCCGCCTCCGTTTTACTCTTCCTGCCCCCATGGCTTCGCCATGGCTTTCGCCATGGCTTCGTCCCTCACCCCCGCTGATCCCGGTTGGTAGTGACCCGGCCTTACCCCAACCCCCAGCCCAAAATTAAGTCAATTTTTTTTTTTCGCGCTCGGGGTGGCCCCGAGCCCCAGACCCATATATAAATCACTGTCGGGGTGGCCCCGAGCCCCAGACCCATATATAAATCACTGATGGACGGGTGACCCGCCCATCTAGACCGGCGTATAAATCCCTGATTATTTTTTCGGGGGTTCGCGTAACCCTTCTTTTCCGGAAGATAACGTTATCTTTTTTTTTTTTCTCTCTGGCGCTCTTTTTCTCTCTATCTCTCTCTTTGGCTAGCAAAGCGACTATTGCGACCGACACCACGACCACACCCGTAATGAATGTGATCAAGGGCCCCCCACGTTCTACATGTTGAGCAGGGGTTGCCATGTAGCCCGTACCGGTCTAAGCCTTCATTGTAACTTCCATAAGTAACCCCGTGCCTCCATCCTCTCATGTTAGTGTGCGTTCACCCGTACAGACACTTCGAGTTCTCCCGTTCGTCAGGGTAAACGGGTGCGGAGTGTAAAACAGACCAGCCAACAATCAAGAATCCGATGAGGCTGAAACGACGTGGATCAGAACCTCACATCCGCGAGTCGGCAACGTCTCTCATGCGCCCGGAGTCCCCTCAGACCTTGAAACTTCTGGCCATCCTTCGTAGACTCGATGGAGCAGTGTTGACATCGCAGCACCGGGGACTCCGCCAACTGCTCAAGCAACTGACCATGCGGTGTCAGACATTGGGAGTTCGGTAAGGGCGGGCAGGATGGTGAACTACCAAGGGGGTAGAGTAAGTCAGGTGATCCTTCCAACTGTCGGCCCATCAAATTACTTGAGGGGTGGGGGGGGCGGCTATGGTGGCTGCATACGGCTGCATACGCGTATGCGCCCAAACCTGCATACGCATACGCATACGCATACGGCGCTGCATACGGCTATGCATACGTATGCATACGTATGCATACGGCTATGCATGTGGCTGTGACTTCTCTGGCAATGCACCTCCTTCGTCCAGGACGAAGGGGGAGTCGAAAAGGATACTTAAAAGCAAAGTTTCGTGAGTGTCGACGGAACCTATGTCCGCCGCAACCCGGGGTACACGGGCAGTGTGTTCACTCCCGTAAGCCGACGAGCCGCGCTCCGATGAGGCAACCGAAGCTGGTTGTCTCAGGATCTGCTGAGCAACGGGCTGGCGAAAAGGCCCGCCCACGTGGTGCGGGCCTTTTCCGCCAGCCCGTTGTAGGCTGTCGTGCGTCATGAAGCATGCTCGTTCAGTGCTTCGAGCTGGCGTTCGACGTCGTCGGGGAAAAAGCGAGGCAGACATTGACCGTGGCACGCATCCTCATCGACCTGCTTTCTACTTCCCAGTACATTGCATTGTTACACGGTGAGGTCCAGCCTCAGAAACTGCAGTCAAAAAGGGCGCGAGTCACACCTAAAAAGCGTGTGACACCCGCTTTTTCAACTCCAGCTTTAACTCCAGTTTCTGGGGCTCTGGACTCCACCGTCGCACTCATAGGCCCGTCATGCAGCAGCCAGAAGGCCGGGCTGGCCTCACACAGCCCCACATATGCATACGTATGCAGCCGTATGCGTTATGCATATTTTCAAATCTGCATACGCATACGCATACGCATACGTATGCACGTATGCAGCCAGCCCAGGGGCCTACACGACGCACTTGTTAGCTGTTTTTTTTGGGACATAACTAGCTATATTTCTAACAAGTGATGTAACAAGTGGTCACTTGTTATATAACAAGTGATTGCTTGTTATATAACAAGTGATCACTTGTTATATAACAAGTGATTGCTTGTTATATAACAAGTGATTGCTTGTTATATAACAAGTGATTGCTTGTTATATAACAAGTGATTGCTTGTTATAACAAGTGTTTGGTTGCAATTTCATGAGGAACCTGGGGTTTGTACCTACCTACGATCACGTGATCTGCAAGACACTAGGCTTTTGGCAAACAAACGGTTGCTGTAAGCACGCTTGGCATTTGCACACCCGAACCGCTCATTCGGGGTTCTTCTGTGGGTCGAAGTTTCTTGTCGTGTGAAAAACCCCGGGCCGGGGTACCACCACGGCCAAACGAGCGTGATTTCGTGTTTTTTACATTTTCGCCGAAGGCGGTGACCGTACTCCAGGTATTACACATCACCTCCACTGTGGCATGACACCGAATTTACGGCCAAAAAGCTGCACAACTGCGTATTTGATGCACCAAAGCCAAAAAAGGAGGGTTTTCGGCCTGTTAACGAACGTTAACAAAATCAGGGGGCTTTGCCTATTTCGGGGAGCGAGATTGACTGTTACCGGTACGCCTTCCTGAAGCCCGAGACTGCCAGAAAATTACCCCTACTGGCAGCACACAACATCTGGCGGGCAGAAAAGCACTCAGGGGACCATAATATCCCACCCAGATGCTCCAGGAAAGTCCAAGGTCCGTACACTCAGGGTGGTGCACCCAAGAAAGCTGCCATGTTCTAGCAAGAATATTTCCCTTGTCGACTTGTTGGAGCACACAGAGAACAACATCCAGGGTGGTTACGACCCCAGAACACACCCTCGGATCACAAGACTGGGACACTGGACTCAGAATAGTGTTGAAAACCATCCTATGCCTTCTCAAACAAGCTGGTCCGGGGTGCGTAACGGTAGCGTAACGGTAGTGTAACGGTAGCATGCACACCAGGGGTAACCAAATTCCGCAAGATTACACCAGAACTGCACCTAAAATTGACTGCGTGCAGTCAGAGTACTGCACGAGTCCGGATGTCAGCCAGCAAAGCGGCACAGAGAAAAGCCGAAGAATGGTGGCCATCGTGAGCAGCTGCAGCAGGCCAGCACCACACAAATTCGAGGGATGGGCTGAAAAACTGCGTAGCCGAGAGCAGGCGGAACTGAGCAACGCAGTGCGGGAGTTCCATCCAGAAACCCTGTTTGCGACTGGGAGCAGTCCGTGAAAGCGGAGGGGTCTTCTTCTTGGGGAGAGCCGGAAGAGCAATTCGCCGAGGCAATTCGAGCCGTTTTCACTGGACACCGTGCCCGGCCGGTTCAAGCAGATCCAAAGACGAGCTTCCCCTTCGGTGTCCAGAAGTACAACGCTGGGGGGGCAAGTGCTTGGTATTCAAACTGTGATGTCTCGTGCGCACTCTCTCGTCCTTGGTGGTGGCCTGGGCACGCCACCTCCATGCACTGGGTCTCCGCCGCCCACTAAATTTGCCCTCTTCTGCCCTTTCTTGCCGGAGGTGCCGTCTTCGAAGGCGTCCCACCAGCCTGTACCTCCCAGTCTGTCCTTCCTTCTCAGCCTCTATCTTCGTCTTCGGGGCATAACCGAACACGGGACCGCTCTGCGCAAGGTAGGGCCATAATAGCGTAGCCCCCTCCCCGCCATGGCCGGCTGCAGGGAAAGTGGTCGTCACAAAGGAAATACCCCGAAGCTCCCCGAATTTCCCCGAAACTCCCCGATACTTTTGTCTGGACCAGGTGGAGCCTTGTGTCTTGCAGATCACTGATTTTCTCTCGTAGGTAGGTGCAAACCCTTGTTATAACAAGCAATCACTTGTTATAACAAGCAATCACTTGTTATATAACAAGCAATCACTTGTTATATAACAAGTGATCACTTGTCATATAACAAGTGGCACTTATTATACATTTTCACTTGTTAGGTCACTTGTTATATAACAAGTGATTGTGCATGACAAGTGCGTCACTTGTTATATAACAAGTGATTGTTCATGACAAGTGCGTCGTGTAGGGGGGGAAAAAGTTTCTTGAGTTTGAAGAGCGCGTGGTGCTTGCACCACTGAGGCCAGGTTATTTAACCGCGGATTTAGTGAAGGATTGTTCAGGAAACGGTCGCGAGCGAAACCCGACCAGGTAACGACCATTTCAATGTCTTCGTTGTTTTGTGATGCGAACATCACGAGGTGCTGTCCGAAGACACCGCCCACGTGAGCACTGTTAAGCATTGAGTTCTTTTAAGTACATGAACCACATGGATTAGCATGCACTGTGTTAAGCAGCGGTTGCCAGATACTCCCGTAGCACCTATTCACGGGTTTGCAGGGGTAAAAAGGAAGCCCGGGTTGGGGAGGGTGGTGGGTTTGGTGCGTAGTATTCTTCTTTTTTTGTTCTTTCTCGGTTCTGGTGGTGCTGCTCCTTCCTTCTCGTCCTGTGTTGGGTTACGACTTTTTTTGTTCTTTATCGGTTCTGAGCGTTTCCATATGCCTTTTCCTGCTTTGACATGCAGTCCCTTCCAAACTGTACCTCTCTTGGTGTTCGGGGGTTGGGCCGTATGGTAACGTCTCGGGAAACGAAGTTTGTGGCGTCACAAAAGTGACAGGTTGCCAAAGCAACCGGGGGGGGGGGGGGGGGGGGGGGGGGGGGGGGCCCAGGGGGCGCACTAAGGATTGGGGGGTGCAACGGGCAATGTCAACGTCTGCTAAATTTGGAAGGGGGGGGGGGGGGTCCTGTAGGTGCACACGGTGCAGTAGTAAACTTGTAAAATGACCCTTTTACTAGTAAATTTACTAGTAAAAATTTTTACTAGTAAAATTTACACTTTTACTAGTAAAATTTACAAGTGCACTAGTAAATTTTACTAGTGCACTTGTAAATTTTACTAGTGCACTAGTAAAAATTACAAGTGAATTCAGGTGTTTTTCAGTCCAAAACAGTGATTTATAGGGGGTTTTGCGTGAAAAATTGCGAGATCGAAAACTGGGGAGGTTTGGTCGATGTGCACTACCCCTCGGACTGAGTTGGGCAGGGTTGTTGGGGGCCTTGATGGGAATCATCTCCCCTGATAGACAGCGGCGCCGTTGAAAAAGGATGAGAGGAGCAGCGCGCACCCAACTGGAACTGTACGCACTGTCCAGCCCCTTTACCCTGAGACTTTTGTTGAGCTAGTTGAACAGCTGCCGAGGAAAAGCGTCTACAAAATGAGAAGAAACGGAGGCAAGAGAGACGCACTGTGAGTGGTGTCGTGCCAAATTCACAACAGTGAAACACACTCTACAATAGCGACGTGAGCGGGGAGTCCTCGAAACCCCCCGTGAATCTTCCATACCATAAGCAGAAGAAAGTTGGACCGGAAATATGTTGGACCGAAAATATGTTGGACCGGACAAAAGTTGGACCGCGGACGACCAAAACAATTGGACCATTTTGTCCGGTCCAACATATTTCCGCCCAGGCACGTATCCACTTAGGCGGGGTTGGGTCGATGGGCATGAGGTAAAAAAATGTCCCGTGACAAATGGGTAGTCAGGCGCAGGGGTGCCCGGGGTTCCGGGGGTATTTTGGGTTTTAGGCGATGCGGGTCCCGGTTTTTTTCCCGGTTTCGCCAGTGCAAAATGGGCGCTGCAAGGCTCCAAGGGGGGGGGGTGTACAAGCCCCCGCGGTGGTAATTCGGGCTAATTTGGGCCTGATTGTGTGTCTGCTGGACGCCAAGGCTCCAAGGGGGGGGGTGTACAAGCCCCCGCGGTGGTAATTCGGGCTAATTTGGGCCTGATTTTGTGTCTGCTGGACGCCAAGGCTCCAAGGGGGGGGGGGTGTACAAGCCCCCGCCAAGGTTCCAAGGGCGCGCAAGAATGCGCCTATTCGGAAGAGGGTGCAGTGCGTCTCCGCTTTTCCGGTTGCTCGTCATCACTCTCGTCCTCGTCCAAAACTTGTGAGAAGGTCACACGTGGCTGGGAGACTGTTGTCTCCACCTACCCCCCGCTGAAGCTGAGTTTAGTTGACCACGCCTGGGTTGCCCCGATTATAGCGGCTTGCTCGACTATGTCTCTATTACACCGGACACAGACAGGCTATATGCAATGCAAATAACCCGGCAGGCATACAACCCGCTCGTCCACAACGCGGCGGGCTGAGCCCAATAACGAGGCGTTTCTGTTTCTTCGATTGGACGATTGCGTCCGCAACAACAAAGTTGAGTGGATACAATATTTTTTTGGCTAAAAAACATTGGGGGAAAAGGGTCATACCAAGGAGAGTGAAACCGGGAAAAAAAGTTTTTTTGGTTACGAAGCCCCCAGCAACGAAACCGGGAAAAAAAGTTTTTTCCAGGAAAAGCGGGTACCGGGTCCCGATTTAGAAACACCCCTGGTCAGGCGCGAGATTTTTTTTTTTTTTTGGAGCGCGGGACACGGTACTTGCCATGTTGGTACAGCGGGGCTGCCGGTATCCGGTTGCTTCCGGAGCGGTAGTCCAAAGAAATGCTTCTTCAGCACACTGTGAACGCCTGTCTCACAGCGACACGGGACTGGCCTGCGCGTGACTGCTAACAGGTCCGACCCGGTAAAAAAACCCGCGATGCAGTGGCTCTACCCCCTGCTTTTTTTTTTTTTTTTTTTTCCGACGACAACTCGTGTCAGACTAGCCTACCCGAAGGCAGTTGATTTCTTTAGGCAAGGTTTCTCTGCCGGCGGAAGTTGTTTGGGTTAGCGTTTTTTTTTTTTTTTTTTTTTTTTTGTCGGCCGCCCAATGTCCACTCTCCTTACTGTCTTTCTCCTTTCCGCTAGTCGCCTTTTTCACTGTCAAATCAAGCATGCACTAATCGAGATATCTCAAAACGAGGGATGACCAACGAGCCGCGAGCGGGTCGTCACATAGCGCTTTCACGCGCCTGGCCACGTGGCGGATTGTGGGCCTTCGTCTTGTCGCAAAGTCTTCGAGGAGTCGCCTCAGATGTGGTCGGTCTTGTGGGTATGCTTCCATGATATCAGACACATCATTGTGCGTCGCGTCGTCTGCCAGCAGTACATGCTGGGCGGTTGCCATCTCCGCGCACCGTATACAGTTGACCTTTGTGCCTCGAGGCATTACCGCACGCCGCACGATGGACTGCAGGAGGTCTGCCGCCCCGGGTATGGTCTCGAGGGAGCCGAGGGTGCTTCCCTTTGTCGTCTTTGCCGATGCCAGCTCTCGGATACTCCTCATGGCCGTCTTCGTGCGGCGGTGACGCCAGACGCGCCGCACGAAACGGATGGGGCTCTCCAGCATCGGGAACTCCTCAGCCACGAGACAGCACACAGACTTCACCCCGTTTAAAAGGTGGAGCAACTCCATGCTTAGACCCGGTCCTCTGTCCCGGAGTGCCTGGGTCGCCGCCTCGTCCGCCCGGTTGATGAAGGCGTTGTCGGCGTGCCCCTTACTCCATCGAAGGCACTGCGCGTACTCGCCTACTGCGTTGGCGACGGGGTCGCCGGGCTCTCCGCGGCGGACACGCAAGATTGCGGCCTCGCTGTCGCTGTACCACGTGACACGGTCGGGTGCGACTTCACGCCGCCGTAATGTCGTCGCTAACAGGTAGATGGCGGCCAACTCGGTCTCCGTACTCGATGTCACCGTGCCCCTCACCATGCAGCCGAACGACGTCGTGCCAATTGACACCCCGGCGGACCCGCGTGATTCGTCTTCCAGGAACCCCCCGTCGGTCGCCACCACCATTTCCCGCGGCTCCGAGAATTCATCCGTCCCCAGTAGCGCGTCTAACCGTTCCAAAACGTCCTCTCCCTCGACCGTCGGGTGTGGCGGCCTTCGCCGGAATCCTTCGACCGGCAGTGCGCTTTTCGCCTCGTCAGGTCGATGAGCCAGTACCGCCCGCGTTCGTTGTAGCGCCGCATATGTCTCGACATTTTGGCAGGCAAAGCCGTCTTTGCACCACGCGAAATCCTTTATCCCCCTGCTGTGGCGATGCTTGGGAAAGAGACTCGCGTGGGCTGCAACGAGCTTCGGCGCCCGCGGGTCGAAGCAAGACGAAAGACAGTGCATCGATACGATGGGGAGCACGTGGCTGCTGAAAAAGGCGCATTTTCGCCTTGTGGAGCGGTGCACGTGGGAGTTTGTGAAGTCGACGAGGCGCGCCAGCCTTTCCATGCACTTGGCGTCATTGTCGCACCCACTCAGTCGTCCGCCCGCATGGATACACACGCCCAGCAGTCTTGCCCGGTTGGTGGTTTCACGGATGGGATCCGAGCTCCATGCGAAGGAAGACCTCGCCAGTACAACCGTCTTTTCCTCAGCCAACTCCAGGTCTTTCGATGTCGCCCACTTCTTTAGGGCCCTGTACGTTCCTTGGAGTCTTGATCTCGTCGTACGTGCAACCAGGTCATCGACGTATGCCCGTGTTTCATCCTCGGGGGGAGGCTCGCAGGTATACAAGATGTACAGCAGCACGCTGAGGGGTGATCCCTGGAGAACGCCGCGTTTCATGCCAACCGGCGGGGTGAAACCGTCATAGTGCACAATCGACACTTCCTGATCCTCGATGACCCTCGCTATCGTCCTCGCCCACTCGGGACCAAGCAACCTCTCGACCGTCCGAACCAGCTTTTCATGCGGTATCGTGTCAAATGCCGCGAGAACGTCGACTAGCAGCAGCAGGTGTTCATCGTCGGGCTCCGTGCCTGAACCCGATTCCAGCCATTCCTTCGCATAAAGCACTACCTGTGCTGCCCCGCTCCGGCTGCCGCACCCGAACTGGAATTTGTACCTGAGGACCACCGATTGCACGAGCGGCTTCATCTTCTGGTACAGCGTCGAGTGCAAAAGCTTTGCGAATAGGGGCATTATGGCGATCGGGCGATACCCCCTCGGCTCCGACCTTCGCAGCGCCTTTCCCTTCCAAAACAAGAAAATCCACGACAACCGCTGGCGCGCCGGGACGCCTTCACGAACCCATCTATTCAGCTCATCCGTTGTTGATTGTACGGCTTCTTCAGACATAACTCTTAGAAACTTCGGTGAAAAATCTGCCGTTCTCGCGGTGGGCCGGATGGCTTCGATTGCCGTCCTGAGGTCTTCGGTTGTCAATGCGACTGCTTCGGTGTCCGGGGGTATGATTATCGGGGGACTGGGCGTGTCGGATTTATACTTGTTTCGGAGGAAAGCTGTAAAGGCGTCGGGATTTTCCAGCAACGGAGGCTGGTACGGAGTCGTCAGGTTGGGCGGCCTCTGCTTCATCGCGACCACGTCCAACTTCTTCCGTACAGATCGTATCTCGGCGTTCAACAACTTCTTTTGCTCCGGGCCGGCCGCGCTTCGGAGAAGGATCCGTCGGTAGAGAGCGTCCTGCAGCCTCGCCACCTTCGTGCTTCTGGGTCGCGGTGGGGGGCTTGCACCCGTTTCATCCAGTGTGTTCAGCAAATCGGAAAAGGCCGTCTGGTCGAGGACTTGTCGCTTCGATGGGTAGATCATGGCCGGAGGCTTCTTCAGGAATTTGTCGAATCGGAGGATTAGTACGGCGTGATCGCTTCCACCGGTGAACCGTATTCTGTCCAAGCTCCAGCGCGATCTTCTCGGTACAAACGCCCTATCCAGGGATGACGCGGCGTTGGACCTCGCGAACGTGGTTTGCGACCGAACCAGCTCCTGCAGATTTTCCCTCCGTACTCGAATCTCTACTTGGGGGGTTGTCCGCGGATTAAAATCCCCGACAACTGCAACATCAGTCACACAGTCCCGAGCTCGCGACGCTATCCAGTCTCCAAGTCGATCCGTCAGGGCATCACGTTTGTGGCACGGAACGTATACACTTACCACTCGCAATGTCTCGCCAGCCACCTGCAGATCCGCGCTGCACGCCCCGTACCCCGAATAGCACTGTGATAGTGTAATCAGGGATTGCTTCTTTATCAGTATCGCCGTTCGGGCCAGGGGGCGCCCGTTCGCGTAGGGGCACGTACCCACTACGACGACACTCCATCCAGCACGCTTCGCGTATTCGCGGAAATTTGTGGGCTCACGACCAATCTCGTTCACCGCCAGGATATCGCCGGCGGGTAGGCGAGCGAAAAATCTCTCAAGACACATCTTCGAGGAGGCATTGCACGACAGTAGGACTAGGCTTCTTTCGGAAGGGAGAAAAAGGCGGACGTTAGTGGACGGTATGATCAGAGGAGGCCGTGGACGTAAGGGACCGGTTGTTTCGGTTGGTTGTTGTGACAGGGAGGGATTGACTGATGGGCTGGGTGATATTTCGAGGGAGGAATTGACTGATAAGGTTGACCTGACGTTGTTGGGGTTGTTTGTTTCCGTCTTATAGACCGTGGCTAATAGGAGCCCATCGGGTCGTCCCCGGGGCGCGGGTTTTCAAGCGGTGACGTCCCCCCGCCGCCTTCTCCAACCCGCTCCCCAGGCTTGCTCTTTGCCGGTGGCGACACCGACATCTCGCCCTCTCGTTCTAGACCCCTCTTCGCTCCAACTGCGTCCTCTTTCTCCGCCCTTGCCTTTGCGCCTGTCTTCTCCTTCTCCCCTTTTCCCTTCTTGCCGGCTCCTCGCCCTTTCGGCGCGCCTCCCTTCCCTTTTTCGGTTACCTGCACTCCCTGTGGCCTGCATTCCTGGTCATTTCCGCTCTTCGACCGTTCGTCCGCTGCCTCGTCATCGGATGCGCTCGTCTCTCCGCGACTCGCTGCTCGGGCGTACGTTCTGGGGGTCCGCGGGGCGCCCGTCTCTCCCTCCACCAAAACGCCCAGTTCCCCGAAGCGTAGCTCCCTGGCTCCAATCTTGATCTGCAGACTCTGCAGTAGGGCCTCCTCTTCCTCCTCCAGCCCTTTCACCGCAAAGGTCGTCGTTGCCCGCGTTAGACCGTACGCCGGAATCAGTTCGAATCCGCTTGTCACCCCAGCGTGGTTCAGGGCTAACTGGACTTCGTAGTCTGCCAGCGTCCTACTGAGTCCCACCACCCCGAATTCTCCCTTAAGCCTCTCTCTGTACGCCTCCTTGTCCCTCGCCGCCTGCTCTTTCGATTTAACGAAAACCCCATCCCGCTTTACCGCCATCCCTGCCGCGTCCAAACGCTCTGCGAAGGCGCCAATCTTCCCCTCTGACTCCCTGTCCGCGAATACTCGATACCCGGTGGCCGAGTGGCGCATAATCGCTGCCCGCATGCCTACCTTCTCCATGGCCTCGATGATGTCCTTGGGGGGGTTCGAAAACGGGTCCTCTCGCGCGGTTCGTCTCTGAAAAGCCTCCAATTCGATGCCGGGAGGGGGCGTGATGATCCATGCCGCGGGGTTGATTGAGAAACGATGTTCAGCGGCCACTCTTGCAAGCAGGTCCAGGTCGCACCCGTCCTCCATCTCCAGCAGCTTGACCACGTTTCCTTTGTAGTAACCACCGGCGCTACGCACCTTCGACACTCCGGCCACCTTTCCAATGCTCTCCATGACCTTCCCAACCTCCCCCACCTCGCCGCATAGTGAATACACCTTCGCCAACGCCTCATGCAGCTCGTCGTCTCCTATCAGCAGTACCTCCCCGTCGCTCGGCATGTTCTTGTCGGATGTTTTTTTTTTTTTTTTTTTTTTTTTACCCATGTGCTGGCATCTGTGGTTCCTGTCTTTGGCCATGCGTGGGTTTCTTCTTGAGCGTACTAAGATCGTCGTTTATTGGCGGCTCATACTTTTTCCTTCACGGTCAGCCAACCTCGAGCCTCCTCGTTTGCACTCTGCATTTTTGCGTTTGCACTCTACCAAAGCAATGGGACAGACGGTGGACGACCCTCGGCACTGACCAACCGCAACCGGTCGCGATCAAACATCCTTCCACGCAAGGAAGATCTTGTGATTCCACCACAGGACCATGGCCAGTGCAACTCAGCGGGTTACGCAGCGCCGCGCAGTGTTCGGGAACTCCTGGCGGCGGACCCATGCGCGACTACGGAGTGGAGCGAGTGCCAGCCGCAAAACTGCACGAAGCCCCCGAAAAAAGTTGGCCGGACAAAAGTTGGACCACCAGAGCCCAAAATAGGTGAGTTGGACCATTTTGTCCGGTCCAACTTATTTCCGTTTACGGTGTTTGCCTTTCAGAGTTGACCGCACTGTTGCCCACGACTCAGTCCAAAAAATGGATGCCAAGCCTGTCCGGCATAAGACGCACGCAGGCAGAGATATTCGTAACCTCCTGGGCCAAACGCAAGATACCAGAGCATCTTTTGCCGTGCAATGGCGCCCATCTATTTCTGGTACCAGGACGTACCTCTGCTCTGAGAGGACAAGGACGCCTCCTCCCTCGCGCTCCGTCTGTTCCGATGTTATTGTCCCGTGTTCCCACCGCATCGAGCCAAAGGGGGGTCGTGTTCGAGTGTTCACGTTTGCCTTGGAGTGGGGGAAACCTGGATTGACGCGGTCTGCCTAAGCGCGGGGCTCTCAAGCACTGCGTTGACACTTTGCTATGCTCTCCCAGCCCCATTTTGATGAGTTACGTGAAAAAGAAGCCGGTTCTTCTGAATGTGTGCTTCACTTGCCACAGTTTCTTCTTGTTTTACCCCAAAACACCTGCCAAAACACCTGAAATCACTTGTAAATTTTACTAGTGCACTTGTAAATTTTACTAGTGGCACTTGTAAACCATTTTCACTTGTAAAACCACTAGTAAATTTACTAGTGAAAGCCTTTACTACTGCACCGTGCACCTGGTGGCCGGGGACCCCCCCCCCTTTTTTTCCGGCGACCCCCTTAAACGCGCTCTTTCGCGATGGATCTTTCCACTCCGTCCTCAGTTCGTCTGTGAGGCCTGAAATTTGACGTGCAAAACACAGGCTGAAACCGGGAAAATCTGCCCTTTCGTGGTTTTCTTGGTGCCGATTTTTCGGAATTCTCTAAGTACGTTTCCCAGCGGATTTGCCTGAAAAACAGCTTTTGGGGGGTATTGGCATTTTGGGAAAAGCACATGGTAAATCGGCCCAATCGGCCCGAATTTTCACTTCTTGGGCCAATTTTCCAGATTTTGGCTGATTTTTGAGTGCACTGCAGGAATCTTGGTTTTCGGGGAAACTGACTTTGCTCAAAAGTTGCTAAGTACATTTCCCTGCCAAAAAAGTGCAGGAAAACATTTTGGTGGGGAATGACCTTTTTTTCCGCAAAAGTGGGTTTCGATTTCGAAAACGAGGAGAACGGATTCATCTGGAGGAAACGGAGTACCCACTCGGCACCGGGGGGTCTGGGAAACACCCCAAAAACAGGGGGGGGGGGGGGTAGGGGGGGTCAAAAGCTGTCAAAATAGGTCATTTTTTTGGGAACCACATAGGGGCTCCTGAAAGGCAATAAAATTTGGTAAACCGCCCCAGAACCGTATAGAAATGCCTAAAACATGCTTTTTGGCTGCTGAAGTGCCCCGAAAAGGCCTTTTTACGAGTGCCCAATTTTTGGACTCAGGGTGGACACCGTTTGGTACCGGTGTTCTTCTTTTTAGGTGACAACCCCAAAAATAGTGACAGCATGAACCGAAGAAGGAAAACAACACTGCCCAAACCTATGTATTTTTACTCAAAAGACTTTCCTGAGAGTTGGGGATGGTGGGGCTTCGTAGGAGGCATCGACAAGCGACTCAATGAGGTACGGCTTCGTAACGTGCCGCCCCCTCGAGTCCTTGACGTCAGCGCCAGCTTTCGTAGTGGCCTGTGTCGTGTAGCGTGCTACCGCAAGCTGCAGATACCCTGCCCTGAGCTGCTATGTCGTGGCAGTCCTATAAATCCACCGCCGAACCTTTTCGTTCAAGTCCAGTTTTCTATTTTTGTTCAAGCTCAACGTGCGTTGGGGTTAGGTACCAGATACACCCCGGTGACCAGTATTGTCTTCCGTGCGTGTGCAATGCGACCCTTTCGGGGTGGTGTACGAAAGGCGAACTTGAATAAAAGACACTGTCGCGTGCATCCCTTCAACAAAAACGTTGGGATCTGGAAAATCCCACTACGGATGAGAGCATCTCATTGTTTTTCTCGGAAAGACATCGAACTTTGTGAATATCGCCCAGCAGAAGTTCGGGGAAGAGCTGCTGCCTGCGGTGTCAACAACACCTCAGCTTGCGCAAGACTCAGAGAGCCTTTTGGGACGTTGTTAACCATCCAGACGAGCAACGTTCATAGCTGCCTTCCTCCTGGGTGTCGTTTGCCCTTTTGTTGCTTCCATTTGTGGCTGCCTGCACGTGATTGTAGCCTCATCTTTGCATGGTATGAACAGTGAAGCACACACACAGGCAGCTAGCCGGTACCAAACGGTGTCCACCCTAAAACCATCAACTAATACACCCCCCCCTGGGCCATTTTCCATGAAACTTTCCCCAAAAACACGTTTCCGGGCATTTCTGAGGCGGGTTGCATGTTTTTTTAGCCTTAAACTGCCGTTAAGTCTACAGGCTGAAAATGTCACCATTTTGACGCAAAAAAAGACCTTTTGACCCCCCCTAGGGCTATGTAGGATGGAAACGTTGGAAACGTTTCCGTTTCCGTTTCCGTTTCCGTTTCCTTCTTTTTGGCGGTGGATGGAAACGCCGTTTCTTTTCAAAAGAAACGGCTGGTATGCCACTAGTGTACTGGCTGTAGGTCCAACCGGAAATGTGTTCCGAATGGCGGACCACGCAATCCAGTGGGAACCCATGGACAAGGAGGCTCCGAAATGAGGGAGGAAAGAAGCAGACGGGTTGCGACCGCGTGGAGCAGACGCAACCACACGCCTCGCCTGCACAACCACTTGCATCCGCATGTGATGACTTTGAGGTCTGCCAAGCTCTATTTACCAATGGCTGTTGTGGCGACGATGCTCCGTTATGCGAGGCCGTTGGCCAACGTGCTGAAGACGATCGGGAAAGCACATCCGCTTCCAATAATAGGCTATATCAGGACGGCGGGAGCACCGCCGCGCCACAGGCTACAAGACCGGGGGTTTTCGGCGTAAGACAAAGAGGGAGTGCAATCAGCACCAGGAGATGAGAAGGGCACACGTACGCCGGGGCAATGTTGAACCCGCCAGAAAAGCGATGTGCGTTAAACATCGCTTGCCACAGTGCACCTTGTATACGATGACGGGTGGCAACCGTCACCGGAAGGGGCACCATCGGCGGTGTTGTCGGAGCATACACAGCGACGTCAGGAAGAACCCCACCGACAATGCAGAAGAGAACAACAGATTCAGAAAGCCCCACTCGGCACGGCCGCCGATACAAGTAAACATGAGAACGTAGGCTGGAAGCAGCAGAAGACGAAGTGGTAGGCACAGAAGAGCGGAATCTGGTATCAGAAAACCTCAGCATCCACATGTGACGACACTCTGCATCATTAGCTTGTGGTTACCTATTTGCTCGTGTCAGATCGCCGACGAAAGAAAGCGGTGAGCTTCAGCGACTGCTCTGCACAAACGAGACTGTGACGACACACAAGAAGGGTCCGAGCCAAGTCGAAGAACAGCCCAGGAAGGGCCCTGAAGAGTCAAAGAGCCCGCTAGAAGACGGAGGAAGAGAAAGTGCCCGCTGGTAGATCAAAAGAAGAAGGTGATCCCGCCCTCTGAAAGGAGAGCCAAATTTTGGCTGGAAACGGACACCGGATGGACACACAGAAGGACCCGCGAAGTGGTATCCTATAGGACCCCTCAGCATGAGGAGCCTTCCGGCGTTTCTTTTAAAAGAAACGGAAACGTTTCCGTTTCCGTTTCCGTTTCCATATTTCGAAAAAACTAAAAGAAACGGCGTTTCCATCCAACTTAGCCCTAGGGGGGGGGGGGTAGTTTCTTGGCCCCGCGCAGCGGCAATCTTTTTTTTTGGGATATGTTTCTTGGTGACGTGTTTATGACTGTCCCCCCCTGATGATGAGACTTTAGCTAGCAGTTGGACCCAGTTTGACCCACACACCACGGGGCTGGCCCCCAGGGTTCCCGAAAAAAACGCATATTTCTTGTGGACTTTTCCGTTTTCCAAGGTGGACTAGAGGATGTGACACCAGTTTCCTCCCCAGATTTTTTTTGTCAACAACAGCAGCTCGTGCTGGGCTCCTTTTCTTTCAAAATGTGAGGATTTGCCTCACAATTGAAACTGACGCTAACCCTATGGCGGTGTTGTGTGCACCTCGTTCTTCGTCTCAGGTTTCGCTCTTCACCGCAGACCAATCCAGAGAGGGGGGTATTCCCAGCGCCACCCGCGTTTGGGAAAGTGAAAAATACACACCGTGACGACGTGGTGGACCATCATGGTGACGAAGTCCGGTCTATGTTCCTCGAAGAAGTGCCAGACGATGCTCTGCATGTGGTAGCCCAGCTGCAGCATGTAGAAGCACTTGAACTCAAGCTCCAGCTTCTGCGGCTGCTCAGCCAAGATGTTCTCCCACAGGTACCTGGTGTCCCAGTACCACCTGTGCAGCGGTAGCCAGCTCAGGAGCCAAAGCGTCGACCACACGTGGAACAATCCGTTCCACGCAAGCACTGCCCACTTGTACTCAGTAAGCTCATCCTGCGGGGGTGTGTGGGGTCGTTGTTATTGGTGCTGGTTTTGAGGGATAAGGATAAGGTAAGGAATATTTTTGCGGTGGCCTCCGCTGGCCTGGTAGTCTGTGCTACCTCCGTTCTTTTACACTCCTCGGTCTCTTCTCTCCTCACTACGGTACGTACTCGTTCACTCTTTTTCTCTCTTTGGCTAGCCAAAAAAGACTCCTGCGACCGACACCACGATCACATTCGCAATGAATTTGGCCCTGCACAGGAGCCCAAGCACGGCCCACTTGTACTCAGTGAGCTCATCCTGCGGGGGTGTGTGGGATTGCAAGAACGTGCTTGGAATGGGTACGTGCTCAACACCGCACTGGTCCCGTCTGCGCCGTGTTTCGGTCCTTTAAGCCACGGACACATAAGGCGGACCATCATCAGCGCGGAACCTGAGTGTCTGCAGACAGGACTGCGGTGTGAGTCTGGTTTGTCAGGCGGCTGTTCGTAGCTCGTCACAGCCAGGACCACCCGTGCTACTAGAGCACAGGCGAATCCGTCACGGGGAGAAGGCCCCTACAACCGTGTCTGAGCAATCAGTTAAAAAACTCAGGGCACTCGCCCTGATTGTGACTGCGACTCGCTAGGTAGCACTGACTTGTCTTCTTTTTACGGTGGCAATCTGCGAAGTAAACTCCGCAGAGCACAGTGGACATGGGGTTGCCGTGTGCAGCTCCAATAGTTGAAGTACCAAAAGGAAAAAGAGTGCGAGGAAGTAATCCTGCGTGCTGAGGATAGGCGGATTTGTTTCCACTTTTACTATACTGTTTCTTGTAGTAAGCGGTCGGTTTTTTGAAGCCTCCGTTTGACTTGTGAGGGGGGGGGGGGGGGGGGGGGGAAATCTTAGTTTAATGTTTAGGCAGAGCACTGCCTCTCATGCATGGTTGATGCTAGCATCAAGTCTTCTCCGAGGAAGATGTCGTCTAGGAAAAGGGGGGAAGGGGGGATTTTCCTTTTGCTATTAGAGCAGGGCCTGGGCAGTGTGTTTTCATTCATTTTCATACTTTTATTAGAGCAGGGCCTGGGCAGTGTGCTTTCATTCCTTTCCATACTTCTATTAGAGCAGGGCCTGGGCAGTGTGTTTTCATTCCTTTTCATACTTTGTGCCGCTTTTACTTTACCGTTTTGCATTCCCAGCAGCCCGCGCCCCACACTGGTTCTGCTTCGTACGAAATACTTGAAGAGCCTGCCAGTTGCGAAATCGGTTAAATGCGTGCTGCAACAACAGGTGTAGCTTGGTTTTCCGGTGGCGGGCGTCAGCGGCCAACAAATAAGACGCGCACTTTGTAACCAGTGTGCTTATTTCTCCCCCTCTAGCCCGTTCACTACATGCATTATCAGAAGCCATACCGGGGCCCCCATCAGGCGCGCGGACTTGAGGAGCACAGTTTTGAAAAGCAGCTTTCGGATGAGGACCCACATGAAGAAGAAGGGAACTGCGACGAACAGCTCCGACGTGTACGGGTACGTCTGGGGCTCGATCGTGCGGAAGAGAACGTGCTGCAGCGTCAGCATGCTTCCGGTCGCGCTGTGGCAGGTGATGATTTGTTGGTACCTGAGCCTGCGTAAAGAAGCACGTTGGTGGGCTCACTCACACACACGTGACAGCAAGCTTGCTTGATCGCCGGTGGGCACTCACACACACGTGACAGCAAGCTTGCTTGATCGCCAGTGGGCACACTCACACACACGTGACAGCAAGCTTGCTTGATCGCCGGTGGGCACACTCACACACGTGACAGCAAGCTTGCTTGATCGCCGGTGGGCACACTCACACACGTGACAGCAAGCTTGCTTGATCGCCAGTGGGCACACTCACACACGTGACAGCAAGCTTGCTTGATCGCCGGTGGGCACACTCACACACACGTGACAGCAAGCTTGCTTGATCGCCGGTGGGCACACTCACACACACGTGCAAACTTCTCTCGCCAAGAGCGAGGTTGGAGGGGTAAAGTAACAAACTGACAAACGCAGGCCCTACGGGTTGCCCCGTTGTTGTACACCACCAAGAGTTCGAATAGCTAGTCAGGCCAAGCCCATTGCACAGAGTGCTTTGAACCCTGTTCTTGAAACTTGCTGCGTTCAGACTCGCGTACGAAAACATGCATACGTTGGTACGTGCAAGACCGAGGGGAGGTGCTCGTACGCCGTCCCATTGTCAGCAGGCAGCATCTTCCTTCAGACAGACTGTTTCTTTTCCTTCCTGGTCCCAGTTCCCTGTTTTGGGGGTTTGGCAATCGGATGGACCCGCCCCACCTAACGCCCAGAACGGCAGCTGAGGTATGGTTTGAAACGCTTGGACTCCACCTTGGGCACGCGAGAGCGCCACTCACAGCACCTTCAATCTGAGCCCGGACCTAAACCCGCACTGACATACCACATGTGTCCTCAGAGCCCAATCCTTTTTTCCGAAGTTGCGGATCCAGTTTGCCCCTTCCCTTACCCACGTTGTTCTATCGGTCAGAGGCTATTTAGCCTAGGAGACCTGCTGGCCGCCACCCCTGGCCATAAGGCTCAAATTCTCGGAACAACATGCCTTACCAGTTCTGGTTACAGCTCAGGCGATCACGATGGCTTGCGCAGTGGACAGAGCAGTAGCACGCATCCCACCATAGTCTTTTAGACTCGGAGACCTACTGGCCGCTGACCCTGGCTGCTTTTTAGGGGACTTTAGCACTTTGTCTGACCGAGCTAAAAAGCCGATTTCAGCCAAACCCCCGGTTTTTGGGCTCTGCGGTGCCTATCAGCTCAAGTCTCCCAGCCACGAGACAACAGCGTCCTGGATGGCTCCTGAAAGTTCGCAGTGGTCCTCCTGCAGCCTCCCATCTATCTAGGGGTCGAGCTGAGTATCGAGCATCCGAAGACGCGGGCAAGCACAAGGGTCGTGATATTCTGCAAAGTCGCAGACCCCGAGCAGTAGTAGTAGTAGTAGTATGTGTCGTCTGCCGAAGCAGCCGGAGACAGCAGGCGCAGGGGGCAGGTCTTGCTTTACAATTCTCTTCTTCATGGAGACCCGCCCCCGGCAATCCCGACTGTCCAATCACTGTCGAGAAAGGTTTGTGCCCTATAGTGATGAGGTGGTTGACCAGGCCCCCACGAAGCCTTGTACCCAACACGGCTACAACACGAGGATGCAGCCCTGCTTAGGTGCGCACTCAGCCATCACAGGGCCTCAGATCTCGCTACTTGACCTGACACAGCTGCCACCCAGAAGGCCGCAGCAGTAACCTTCGCAATGAAGGCACGCGCGGCCGAGTGTATTTAGGCGATCCATACAACAGCTGCATCAGACGCAGCTTGATCCGAGAGCTCGCTAGGGGAGGTGACGCTGCTCACCTGCCAGTCTCACAACTGACTGCTGCCCAAGTCGCAGACCCCGAGAGAAAAAAAAATGCCGAGCCGGGTAAAACCTGGGATTTTGGGAGGTGCCCCAGTTTCTACCCGGTTCAACATTAATCTGATGACGGTAACATCCGGTGATGCGGTGCATTGTATCTGCGAGACAACTCGAAAGCTGATGTCCGCTGTGTTCTCGTCTCCACCTGATCTGCGTGCTCCTTCGATCCCCTGGAAAGGGGTGAAAGGGGGCGCAGCAGATGGCGGCTAGGATAGCGTTGCTTCCTTGTGCGTCGCCGCGACAGGAAAAAAACCGCCCCCACCGCCCGTTACATTGCGCGGAAAAAAGGGAGCAAGAAGAAGAAAAAGAAAAAGGCCGCACCTGGTCCAGGAACATGACGGTCAACCACAGCCTGCAAAGCTTGAGTCGGAGGCAGCACAGTTGCCACAACCCCGTCCGCTCTGCCCTGCGGCTGACCGTCTCGACGAGCTTGTGTTCAGCGCAAGCGCCAAGCCCCAAGGTGCGCCACGCCTTGATGTGTTAGTTTGGGTAATCGGTAGCCACTTTACCCGTAGGCCCGTGCTCTGCAGTACCGCCGAACACGTGAAGCTTGGCTCCCGTGGAGCAGGCTTTCCCTGAAAATGAATGGTGTGGTCGGGAAAGTGATAACGAAACGTGGTCAGACCGGGCGGCGGAGGAAGGGTTTGCGGGCCAGGTCAAGGTTGTGTGCCTTGCCGGTTGATCGTTTTCCCACTTGTATTTGCCCTGTGTCGTTTGCAGGTAAGGAATTCTGATCAACCACCGCCGATAAAACACGCTGCCTACGTCGTTGAAGGGCAACCCGCAAGGTTGAGTGCCCGTCGCAGCCTCCGCGTCGCTCATCCATTCATCAAAAGAGATGACTGCATCATCCGGAGCCCGTGGACATGGGTGAGGGGCTGCGTAATGCCACGCATTCCCGTACGGCATTTCTGCACGTCCGAGCAAGCTTGGACGTGGAAGGATACAACAGCCAGCCCAGCGGGCCGCTGCTGTCTGCAGACTTCCTTTGTTTGCAATCACGTTTGCCGTATGCCATACGGAATGCAATAGACAGCTGCCGGCACTGCAACTCGAAAAAGTTTGTTTCACCACCGCCGGAAGGGTGACGAACGTCTCAGTTAGACTTTGGCGGGCACTTGCCGGCATAGCGGAGAACCCCCCCCCCCCCCCCTTTTTATCCCGGTGGTGGACATATGGCGTCACGTATTGTCCGCCAAAGTCTAACTGACACGTTCCCAGAAGAAGTATGCTTCACCACTGGAAGCAGGTAAACCCCTTGGCCACGGTGTCGATCGCGAGGTTGTCGTTGGGCGGGCGCTTCTGCTGCTTGACGAGCAGCTCCTTCAGCTTCGCTCCTTGGCACGGCAGATACACGTCGCCCGGCGCCTAGCGGAGGGGAAGCCGCTACCGGGTACCGGCGCGGCAGCAGCACACTCCGCGACAAACGACGCCGCCGTCGAAAGAACTAGTGGCAGCCTTCACCGCTGAAACACCCTACGCGCACACTGCAAATGCACAGCAACGGAAAGGTAGATGCAGACGCTGCAGTCGAGAACCATTTCACTGCTGAGACTGAAGGCAGATACATTGTCGCGGGCTGCCGATGTGTCAGAAGCAGACTTCCGATGATTGCATTCACGTTTGCCGTATGCCACGCGGGATACAACAGACTGCGAAAAAGGTAGTCGGCTTCACCACTGGAAGCAGGTAAGCCCCTTGGTCACGGTTTCGATCGCGAGGTTGTCGTCGGGGCGAGGCCCGATGACAGGACTGAGCAGCACGCGCAGCTTCTGCTGCTTGACGAGCAGCTCCTTCAGCTTCGCTCCTTGGCACGGCAGATACACGTCGCCCGACGCCTGGCGGAGGGGAAACCGCTACCGGGTACCGGCGCGGCAGCAGCACACTCCGCGACAAAAGACGCTGCCGTCGAAAGAACTAGTTGCAGCCTTCACCGCTTGAACCACGCAGACTTACGACCACCAAACCATGTGTCATACGCCACCCTACGCGCACACTGCAAATGCACAGCAACGGAAAGGTAGATGCGGATACTGCAGTCGCGAGGTTGTCGTCGGGGCGAGGCCCGATGACGGGGCTCAGCAGCGCGCGCAGCCTCTGATGTTTGACGAGCAGCTCCTTCAGCTTCACTGTGTGGCACGGCAGGCACACGCCACCCGGCAAAAGCGACCCTATACGCCACCCTACGCTGCAAATGCACAGCAACGGAAAGGTAGGAGCACACTCTTCGATACAGACGCTGCGGTCGAAAACCATTTCACTGCTGCGAGTGAAGGCAGATACATTGTTGCGGGCTGCCGATGTGTCTGCAGACTTCCGATGATTGCATTCACGTTTGCCGGGATACAAGCCACCAGACCCCCCTTGGTCACGGTGTCGATCGCGAGGTTGTCGTCGGGGCGAGGCCCGATGCAGGACTGAGCAGCGCACGCAGCTTCTGCTGCTTGACGAGCAGCTCCTTCAGCTTCGCCGCATGGCACGGCAGGTGCACGTCGCCGCCCGGCAAAAGCGACCCCCCGGCGCCTGGCGGAGGGGAAGCCGCGCATGGGTACAGGCGCGGCAGCAGCACACTCCGCGACACAGACCCCGCCGTCGAGAACCAATGCCGGCCGCCAGGCTTCGCAGCTCCATGCGGGACTGGAGGAAGGAGCCGCGGCAGAGGCTGCTTGGACAAGACCGAATCTCCCCCCCAAAGCAGCACTTCGCGACAAAAGACGCTGCAGTCCAAATTGCATTCACGTGTGCCGGATGGATGCCACGCGGGATACAACAGAGAGTGGTCTGTTTCACCACTGGAAGCAGGTGAACCCCTTGGTCACGGTGTCGATCGCGAGGTTGTCGTCGGGGCGAGGCCCGATGACAGGACTGAGCAGCGCACGCAGCTTCTGCTGCTTGACGAGCAGCTCCTTCAGCTTCGCCGCATGGCACGGCAGGTACACGTCGCCGCCCGGCAAAAGCGACCCCCCGGCGCCTGGCGGAGGGGAAGCTGCGCATGGGTACAGGCGCGGCAGCAGCACACTCCGCGACACAGACCCCGCCGTCGAGAACCAATGCCGGCCGCCAGGCTTCGCAGCTCCATGCGGGACTGGAGGAAGGAGCCGCGGCAGAGGCTGCTTGGACAAGACCGAATCTCCCCCCCAAAGCAGCACTTCGCGACAAAAGACGCTGCAGTCCAAATTGCATTCACGTGTGCCGGATGGATGCCACGCGGGATACAACAGAGAGTGGTCTGTTTCACCACTGGAAGCAGGTGAACCCCTTGGTCACGGTGTCGATCGCGAGGTTGTCGTCGGGGCGAGGCCCGATGACAGGACTGAGCAGCGCACGCAGCTTCTGCTGCTTGACGAGCAGCTCCTTCAGCTTCGCCGCATGGCACGGCAGGTACACGTCGCCGCCCGGCAAAAGCGACCCCCCGGCGCCTGGCGGAGGGGAAGCTGCGCATGGGTACAGGCGCGGCAGCAGCACACTCCGCGACACAGACCCCGCCGTCGAGAACCAATGCCGGCTGCCAGGCTTCGCGGCTCCGTGCGGGACTGGAGGCAGGAGCCGCGGCGGCTGCTGCCCGGACAAGACCGAATCTCCGTCCGCCGCTTCTTGCGGGCCGGCGGCCAGCAGCTGCCTCTCCCTGCGCGCCGTCTGCCGCTGGTTCCGGCGGAGCACCCGCTCGACGTTGGTCAGCTCCGCGGTGCCGCCGTGGTCGGGCGACGACTCCTTCTTCTCCCGCGCCTCGTTCACTTGCTGCCGCTCGAGACGCAGCGTGTACGTGTCGAACGGTTCAAGCCGCACCGACAAATTGATGGGCTGCGACGCCATCGTGTACTCCGAGTTGCCTGCGTCGATTGATTTTGCTCGGGACAGGATTTCTTAGCTATTATTTTACTGGGACAACCTTAGTTAGTTGGTTTGTGCCAATTCCTGCTAGAAGCTAGCTTATATAACAGGATATGCACTGACAACCGTCTCTTTTTTCGATATTTACGTGATGACAAACAGCTTCCCTGCCGCAAAAGAGGTTGCCCGGTGCATCGTCAACACCCTGGTTTTTTTAGAGTGAATGTTCGCTTGAGGATCCGGGGTTTGAAAGTCTTCGGGTGATCATCGTCAAAAGGGTTCCTTAATTTTTTGGCGCATTTTTTTGGGTGGTTTCTTAGGTCATCCAAGAGTCGCGGGTTCTAGAAAGTTCCATGCATACCGGCAATACTTGTTAACACTTGTACAAGGTTGATATCCCCCCCCAGCCGCCGTCCTTCATGGGTCCTTTGAGGGTCCTTCATGGGTCCTTTGAGGGTCCTTCATGGGTCCTTCATGGGTCCTTCATGGGTCCTTCATGGGTCCTTCATGGGTCCTTCATGGGTCCTTCATGGGTCCTTCATGGGTCCTTCATGGGTCCTTTGAGGGTCCTTCATGGGTCCTTCATGGGTCCTTCATGGGTCCTTCATGGGTCCTTCATGGGTCCTTCATGGGTCCTTTGAGGGTCCTTCATGGGTCCTTCATGGGTCCTTCATGGGTCCTTTGAGGGTCCTTCATGGGTCCTTCATGGGTCCTTCATGGGTCCTTCATGGGTCCTTCATGGGTCCTTCATGGGTCCTTCATGGGTCCTTCATGGGTCCTTCATGGGTCCTTCATGGGTCCTTCATGGGTCCTTCATGGGTCCTTCATGGGTCCTTCATGGGTCCTTCATGGGTCCTTCATGGGTCCTTCATGGGTCCTTCATGGGTCCTTCATGGGTCCTTCATGGGTCCTTCATGGGTCCTTTGAGGGTCCTTCATGGGTCCTTCATGGGTCCTTCATGGGTCCTTCATGGGTCCTTCATGGGTCCTTCATGGGTCCTTCATGGGTCCTTCAGGGTCCTTCATGGGTCCTTTGAGGTCCTTCATGGGTCCTTCATGGGTCCTTCATGGGTCCTTCATGGGTCCTTCATGGGTCCTTCATGGGTCCTTCATGGGTCCTTCATGGGTCCTTCATGGGTCCTTTGAGGGTCCTTCATGGGTCCTTTGAGGGTCCTTCATGGGTCCTTCATGGGTCCTTCATGGGTCCTTCATGGGTCCTTCATGGGTCCTTCATGGGTCCTTCATGGGTCCTTCATGGGTCCTTCATGGGTCCTTTGAGGGTCCTTCATGGGTCCTTTGAGGGTCCTTCATGGGTCCTTCATGGGTCCTTCATGGGTCCTTCATGGGTCCTTCATGGGTCCTTCATGGGTCCTTCATGGGTCCTTTGAGGGTCCTTCATGGGTCCTTCATGGGTCCTTCATGGGTCCTTCATGGGTCCTTCATGGGTCCTTCATGGGTCCTTCATGGGTCCTTCATGGGTCCTTCATGGGTCCTTTTGATGGGTCCTTCATGGGTCTTTATGGTCCTTCATGGGTCCTTATGGGTCCTTCATGGGTCCTTCATGGGTCCTTCATGGGTCCTTCATGGGTCCTTCATGGGTCCTTCATGGGTCCTTCATGGGTCCTTCATGGGTCCTTCATGGGTCCTTCATGGGTCCTTCATGGGTCCTTCATGGGTCCTTTTGGGTCCTTCATGGGTCCTTCATGGGTCCTTCATGGGTCCTTGATGGGTCCTTCATGGGTCCTTTGAGGGTCCTTCATGGGTCCTTTGAGGGTCCTTCATGGGTCCTT